>CAMOHE010024800.1:0-52358 GCA_946598075.1 Artocarpus hirsutus
AGACTTGACAAGGCCTAGCGTGATAAACGCTTCCACATGTTTTCAATTTTCACTCTACAATCTTAAAACGTTATAAACAAATGCATAATAACATATAACATAAATTGCAAAGCATAAGTAAAAGAAAGACACAAGAAGAATAAAGAGAATATTTTTTCAAAGGTATTATCAATTTGATACCTTGTCTTTTAAAGAAACATCAAATTGATACTGTGTTATTTGAAAATATCAAAACAGTATCTTGTAGTTTTCAAAAAATATCATTTTGGTATCCTAAGTTTGTGTTTTTCGACATGAAATTTCTTTTTTATACTTTTATTAATAAATCTTAAATTAATTTTTTAAAACTATAATAAACAATCAAAACAAAATGTTAAACAAAACTCATTAAAGAAAAGCATATATGTGGATGTATCCATTTTTTATTATTATTTGTATTTATTTTCTTTTACAGTTTTCACAAAATAATTTAAGGTTTATCAATAAAGGGTAAGTTGAAAATTTAATGTCAAAAAAAAGGGCTAAGATACCAAAATGATATTTTTGAAAACTAAAAAGTACCATTTTGATATTTTCTAAACAACAAGATACCTATGTATTGTTTCTCTAAAACACATGATACCAAAATGATAATATCCCTACATTTTAAAATCCATCATCTCATTGTTATTGTACAATATATTCTTATTATAAATGTTATATATATCTAAGGGCAGTGTTACTCATGAACGAAGGTAGGCGACCGTCCTTAAACTTTTTTTTTCCAATATTATATTTAAAATTTTATAAAAATCATATTGGGCCCTTTCAAATTATACTCGCCCCTCTAAATTTATGTTCCACCCTTTTAAAGTTCTATATCTCCTTTCATTTAATTTTTTTTAGCAATATCACGATACGCTCTGCCCTTCCTGACTAATATTTCTAGCTTCGCTCCTGTATATATCAGCTAAGAATCATAATGTTATGAATTATACCAACAAAGCGAAACTTTTGGAGTGTTGATTAGAAAGTTTTGGAAATACTAAACACCAATATTCAAAGAAGAGATAATATAATTTAAAACAGTATTAAGTAGGTAAACATTCATACTAATAAATCAATTTATTTGTAACATTAAATGACTTTTATAAATTATTATCTCCTTAATTTTTATTATGACATGAATTCGGCTCCTAATTTTTTTAATTGAAAGAACAAAGCATCCCTTGTGATTATTAATTTAATGTATCATGACAAAGTGCGCATGCAAGTCGGCGTGTATGCCTACGAAAGCAGGATAAGCATTATCATCACCATTATCATTAACGTCATCATTATTGTTAGGTTTTTACCCGCCATGTCTCAAAATATGCTCCACTTGTATTCTTGATTTAAACGATGAAGGGAATGAGCCTTTTAGTGCTCTTCTTTCTTCTTATTTTTCTTTTTCTTTGCTGTCCCCACAAATTTAAACCATTTTCATTTGGCAAAAAATAAAAATGAAAAATGAAAAAAATGCAAAAAAAAAATAATAATAATAAAAGTGAGCGTTGTTTCGTAAGGCCAAGCCCCCAATATACACTTTTAGCAATGGCCAAGAAAGAAGGTCCATTTGTGGACGACCCACTTACTCATCTATGGCTGAAGTGAAAGAAGTCAAGCGGCCAATCATCCACTAAAAATTGAGGGAGAATTGAGATAAATAACAATTATTAAATTAATAAAAATAAGTTGGCATTTGGCAAGTCAATTTGAAACCAATTGTATCCAACCAACTACCGTGTAAATTTATCAACAGCTACATTAAAAAGAAAAAAGTTACTACAGTTTAAGGCTTTCACATATTACCGTTTTTAGACTGTAATTTTTAATTCCAACTGATTTGCCAAACATACTCCAAATTTCAGGAATTTTAGTTAAATTAATAAATAATAATAAATTCAAAATGTGTTGTATAGATTTTAGATTTATCTTATGATTACATTTAGTAAATGTTGAATTTATTCTACAATTAAATTGAATGAATCCAAAATTTACTAAGTTTACTCTCATGATGGGTTCAAACAGTAAACAATGAAACTTTTACATGCTACAGTATAAAGTAAAAACTATACTGCAAGGTTAAGCTTCAAGCTACAAAATTGAAACTCTTTTCCCAAACATCTTATTACATATTTTTTTTTTTATCAAACCTTACTAATTTTTTCATCCTCATAATATTTTTTAATTTTTTTCGTTAATAAATTCATATTTTACTTTTACAAATCTTCTTTTAAAATTAAATGTTATTTATTAACAATTGCAGTAAATATGTTTTCTACTACCATAATATTCAAATCTAAACTATTGGCTACAACTTCTTTAGGATCATCTTCTTTATTTATTTTGATCAAAGAAGTCTCTTGCACAGAACATCGTTATGTAAAATCTCACATCTATGAGATATTTTCTTCAACCCGTATGAAACCTAAATGGTATAATCTATAGCTTATATCACTTGATTCCAATTTTGACATATGTTAAACACATGCCAACTTTCTTGTTTTTCCAACGAAAAATCCATATTTTCTTAAAAAGAAAGGGCTGGCATCAAAACCGTCCATGCAATGATGGCTTGACAAGTGTTCATGAATAAAAATGGGTAGGCCCGCTGTGGTCCCCATGATAGGGAGCCGGATATAGCCGGCCAAATTTTTATGTCATATTCCCACAAGAATAAGTTGTTTAAGATAAGTTTCTAACTTAGCATTTGGCCTACCACCAAATGCAACTGAGAAAAGTCGCTTTCTCGTTTTGTTTGGGATTGGGGAATTTTTACTTCTTCGAAAAAAGAAAAAATTAAAACAAAAGGTGTAATCCTATAGTGTGTTTGGCAATTACTCTCAATTTCAACTAAAATTTTTAGTTGTTACAGTGTGAAGGTTGTTGGGATATAATTTAGTTAGGCCCAAATTGTCCACAAGGCTCAGGATGACGGCCCACTATTATTAATAAGTCGAGCAGAGCGAAGCGACACAAAATCGACGTAAGGAGTATAAATCGAATTGAGGCTTCGTTTGATTCGATCGGTTCAATCATGTATGTATTTTATGTATCCAAATTACATAGGCTGTTAAAGGTTATCCAGATTTGTTTCCAGGTGTTCGTTAGACGAGATCAATCGATACGAACTGACGATTATCGGCATGAATTGAAGGTTGTTAGCACGTCCAACCATGAACTTAAATGTTGGGAAGCATGATCCTTACAGCCTATCATGGACAGTATTACAGTTACCTCTAATGCATCACTCCACTCCGCCAAACGGTTAGAGGCCACGACTCATCCATGCTCTCTATAAAAGGAGATAGCTTCTTCATTGTAGACATACGATATATTGAACATACATAAACTCTGTCAAATTTACTTCTCATTTTTCCTTGTGCTCTCTTGTAATCAGTACTCATAATTCATACTATAGTGAAGAACAATGAACATAGATATTTTAACAGAGTGAACCACTATAAATCTTGCATGTGGTGTCTCTTATTTTTACAGCATTATTTCATTTCTTTGGTTCTAATCCGTTGTTCTTTACAATTCAATCTAACGCATTTGTTTTGAAGCAATAGAACCAAATAATAGTGATTTGAGGGCTCAAATTCCTTAAACAGACGTATTAATCTAAATTGACACATTTTATTTTTAATTGTAGATCCAACGTCTACAAAGGTCTCTCATGCTACAATGTCAAGAAAAAGTAAATTATAATGTAAAGTTCTAATATAATACAATATTTTTAGTCTAAATTGGTTCAAACACATTTTCTAAACATTGTACTAGCATAGAAATCCCAAATCAAAATATGAAATTAAAGGGGGAAAAAAACCCAAGACCAAAGGGAAAAATATGAAATAGTATATGTTCTCATCTTAAGTTCCCTGGATGGCAATAGATAAATGTCGTTTTCAAAAAGCACTAGTGCTTCCTCATGTCTACATCTCAAAGCCTTGAAAAACAAAGGCAATTGGAGAAACATCCAAATACCAAAAATGGTTCTCTTTCTAAGGTTAATTTTTTACTAATAAATTCAATGAGATCAGAGAATTACTTGATTGAATTTGATGTGGCCAGGCAAAATGCGGCAGTTATTCACTGTTATAATGACCCCTTATTGTTTATCATTTTATGTTAATATAATTTCAATATTTGTGACGATGTCAATTGAATTGAGTGCTTATTAAAAATTATAGAAATTGACCCATATGTTATTAACATCATATACACAAAAAATAAAAAATAAAAAAAAGGAAAGAAGGGGAGCTAAAGGGGGTCCAATGAATTTGATCCATTTTAACATCTAAATAGAGCTGTATTTTAATTTAATACACCAAAATAAGATATCAAATTGGGTTATTATTATTCATTGATATCATACTGTATAGAAAATGTTAAAACAGTATCATGTAGTTTTCAAAAATATCATTTTGGTACCCTGATTTGGTATTTTTACAGGAAATTTTCTTTTTATCCCTTTATTAATGGATCCCAAATTAATTTTATAAAATTATAATCTAAAATAAAAATAAAAAATTAACAAAACTCATGAAAGAGAAGGATATATATGGATTTTTTTTTTCATTTTTTGTATTATTTATATTTATTTTCTTTTATAGTTTTAATAATATAATTTGGAGTTTATTAACAAAAAGGTATGCTAAAAATTTCATTGCATAGAATAAGGACTCAAGATATCAAAATAATGTTTTAAAAACTATAAGGTATTGTTTAGATATTTTCTAAATATCAAGATACTAATATGATATTTTATTAAACTACAAGGTATTAAAATGATAAAGTAATAAAATGATAAAAACCTATCAAAGTTTACCTATTTTTTTTAAGTATGTATATTGATAAATGTATGTGTGGATATATATAAATATATTTTTTGAACTTCATGCATGGATATTATTGATTAATGCTACATAAAGAATCATTTAGTTTGAGTGTCTAGTAAGAATTATGAAAAAACTGTTTCAAAATAACTGTCTGTATGGAAGATTGTCTTAATTTTTGCTATAGTTTGATCCACCTAAGTGGCTTAAAAAACTAAGAAAATGTAAATTTTAGGAATTTATTGTCTTTATATAAAATGATAAATGATTTTACACGCCAATGGAAAGTGTGTACTATAAAAAAAAAATACCTTTTTAAAAGTTTTATTTACGAGAATGAACAGTTTGTAACATTTCTCAAAAGATTTATTTATTTTAGTCGAATTAAAAGCCGTTCTTGTTTTTTTAATAATTTATTACAAAAAATCCTCTCTTAGTTTTTTTAAGGAAAAAGTTTCTTTTAACAGAACTTTTACTAATTATTATAAAATATTTAATTCTTGAAAATTACATTATTTATTATGATATTTTTTTAACATACTAATATAATTTTAAAATAGTAGTCTGTATCCAAAGACCCATTTTTTTTATATCCTCCATTATTTTATTAATTATTGTGTTAGTTAAATACATCCCTTACATTTAATTAAGTGGAACTCATAAATCATAAAGTCATTATGCTACCTCAATAGCACAATAAGTTAGATTATACTTAAAAAAAAAAAAAAGAAGCATAATAGGTGAAAATCAACCATGAAAAGTAAAGAAAGAAACTAGCTTATTAAGGACATAGAAACAAACTAGGCACATTTGGGTCAAATCTAGTTTCCATAAATCAAAACTTGCAAACAAAATCATGCATCTGTGTTAGAGCATTCCGAAAGGACCATGTACATTAAATCATATACCGTGTCACTTACCACAACTTATGGTGTTTGGAAGGTGGTGGAAACCAGTGGTGAGAACCACTTTTATTGTAGCATATGAGAGCTTTACACTGTAGTAATTTTTTATTGTTACTGTAACATGTGAGAGCTTTATACTGTTCATAACTGAGTTTGTGGTGCCAAACACCCGGTTAAAAGTTGAAATCCTTTTCTTTTATTTATCAATTTATTTATTTATTTTTTTGTTGGTTTAGCTTAAGATTAAAACTTGTATAAATAATCAGTTGATTTAAACCATATTTGTAAATAAAAGAATATAACATTGGATTATTTAATGATTTTATTATGGGTATGTGACAGATGTAATTTATTATCACATTGGTTGGGGATGAAGTCATCATAAATTATAGGTATAACTGTAACAAAGTGTTGTATTTGTCACGTTTAGATTCATAGTCCATTTTATTGATTAAATAAACTACACAAGCGACCATTAAAACTATGCAAATTCTCATAGTATTTGAAATTCTTGAAATCATTTTTAATTAAATATCTCTCTATAAGCCATATTCATTAACTTAAGTTGTCGTTATTATTCTTTATTAAATGGGTTACCACTAACACCTAATCTAGAAGTATCTTTTGTTTCATTGACTTACTATATATATTGAATAAATATAGCATTAGTCATTTTATTTTTCAAAAAAGATAGCATTAATTGAATGTGGTAGGCTTTTAGGGTATGCGCTACTTTAATACAATTTATGAATAACTAAATTGGAATATTTAATTCAAAAAATTAACAAAATCAATTTATCCAAGAATTAGATTTCTGAATAGGAAAAACCCTTGTTCATGTCTCTACTTTTTTATGTTTTCTAAAAACCCATTCATAGACATGGAAAATATGTAAAATTTGTTTGTTGAACTAATTGGACAAAATTATAAATTTATTTGATAGGACTAAGAAAATAATATGACATTAAAAATTAAAGAAGAAAAATAAAAAAGGAAACGACGAGATTTAATGTGGTCGGACAATTTGTTTACATTTATGAGCTAGAAAAAGAGAGAAAAATTACGAATAAGGTATACTATATATGAGCTTCATATAAATACACATTACAAGCAAGGAATCGGGTAATTTACTCAAGACTATCAAGTCAATAGATTTCATAATTTTTTAATTGAAAAAAACAAAGTCAAAACTATAATAGAGGTAACTATATAAATTATATTAACTTTCCCTTAAATACCATAACAATACTAGGCATTGAGTCTTATTAATTGACGTATTTTTCTAGTTTTAATAACCATCTAGAAAATTACTTAGTGGGATTTTTTTACCATATAAAAAAAATCCAATAAATAAACGAATAAAAATAAATAAATAAATTAGGATGGAGAAACAAAAAATTAAGTTATTTTTTAGGTCACATATTTTTTTTTTGGAATGCTTGTATATTATTAAGACAGTGAAAGTTAAATTATGGTGTTCTGACTTTTGTCGAATCAGTAAATTAATAAAAATCTAAAGTCTTTTTAACAAAAACATTTCAACTTTTTTTAACTGTTTCAACCAATTTTGCTGTAAATGTTTTTTCGCACAAAATTTAAACTAAAAATAGTTCAAATCATAAAAAAATTCCAACCGCTCTTTTAAATAAACAATTAAAATAACCAAGTATATAAAATTTTAAAGGACAAGAAATAATAAAAGGACCTTCGCGATGTTTTATTTAAAAAGCAATAAAGTCTTTTGAAAAAATTTTCCCCTTTGATGTAAGATTTAGCCAATATATATTTATTTAAAGTTTGAGGCATTGTATTCGATATCATCTAAGTTCTATATCCACTAATTCGAAAGAACACCAAGGGATTCACATCTCTCGTTATATTTTAGCGTCCCAAAACTATATTAGGACACATTATTTAAATTAATTTTAAGTGTTTTTTTTGACTGATTTTTATATTTTTTTTGGTCCGAGTCCATTATACGATGTAACATAAATCATAATATGGCTGGTTAAATATCATTAGGAGTATAAACAAATGACCAGTTGATCTAAAGAGAACAAAGCAACCCAACATAATTTTTTCTACTTTGAAAAAAGGTATATGTTTTGCTTAAGAAATATTTTGGGTATAGGGGTTAAAATTAAAAAGTTGCGTCCAAATTCATTACACTATTCTTTTTAGTATATTATTCTCATAGAAAGTATGGTTTAACATACAACCTTTTCAAAATCCTACCCAAAGGAGGAATCTTAAAGACCATTTGATTCATAGGTTGAACCCATGAACCTATTCCAAATTGTTGTTAGATTTAAAATTGTAGACTTAGTTTGCGTCATGAAGCTGGTTTAGAACCTTCTCAAATCTTTTCATATGAGAATTTAACACG
Source organism: Artocarpus hirsutus (assembly GCA_946598075.1). Classification (NCBI taxonomy): domain Eukaryota; kingdom Viridiplantae; phylum Streptophyta; class Magnoliopsida; order Rosales; family Moraceae; genus Artocarpus; species Artocarpus hirsutus. The sequence goes on from CAMOHE010024800.1 coordinate 8,151, forward strand.
CCTTAAATTCAGCCAATTTGAAACCTTTTGTACTGTAACAATTTTTTTGTTACCTCAAATTCAAGGTTTTAATACTATTTAAACACCGATTTAGATTTTATTTCATGTTTAAACTTTATACATTCAAAAGTTAATTTAAATTACAATTTAAACAATTAAAAAAGGTTCAAAACAACACAATTCAAATCAACAAATTGAATAAGGAGTTCAGATTTGTTGTCCTTATTTTCTGGTCCTCCTAGCTATCCCAACTATTTTTTTGACACAGTATTTAAACTTAATAAATTAAACAAATAAATATGACTTAAATATTAAAAGTAAGATGTAATCCTAAATGGTCCTTGAGTTTCACCATAAGTTCTATTTTAATCCTTGACATTTAAAAGGTCCTATTTTGGTCCCCAATTTATTACTTTGTTTTAATTTTGGTCATTCTGTCAGTTACGTATTAAATATTTAATGAAATATTCTTAAAATGTCCTGCTTGATTCGTAAAATATTATTTTGTTTCGTTTTTTGTCCCTTCGTTACAAGATATTATTAGAGATCAAAATTTAAAACAGTGAGGAACAAAATACAACGATTTAGAATAAAAATAATTTATCATACTATTATTTAGATGACCTCTATCTTTTTAAAATGTAAAGTTAAATATTTAATATTAGTATATTATATATGCATGTGTATATATAATAACTACCAAGTTCATAATTGTAATTATCCAGCACAATCTATATATATACATGCATATACATAAATCACAGTGCATAACTTATTGTTTATTGTGCACGATTCTCTAATACTTATACACTATTATGAAAAATTCAACTTATCTTTTTTTCTTAAATTAAAATTCATCTTAACAACAACAGATGATAAAAGTGTAGTTATGGGTTCGTTTGGGACCCACGTTGGAACTAAAAAATTTCAATTGTTACAGTATAAAGTTTTCATATGCTATAGTAAAAAGTAAAATTTTGCTACAGTGTAAAGTTCTTGTATACTATAATTTTTAAATTGGAATTATAAATTTCAACTTGATTCCCAAACGAACTCCACATGTATTGAAATTGTTACATTCAGTTTCTTATTTTAGATTTTTCAAGTTTTAGTGTATAAATAACTCTTATTTATAACAAAGAGATCAAAAGTAAAACAAAGTAACAAGTTAGGGACTAAAATGGGGCATTTTAAAAGTTTTTTCGTAAAATAGTTAACATTTTAACTAACAAAAAGATTAAAATTGAAATAAAGTAATAGATTAGATACCAAAGTGAATTTTAAAATATTAAGGACTAAAATAAGACTGAAGATAAACCTCATAAATCTTTATTTGTAAAATTAATCCTCAAAAGTAATTTAACAATTTCCTTAGGGTTCATTTGGTACTTCAATTGTAACTTATCAATTGTAACAATGAGTTGTAACAATGAGGGTGTTTAGAAGAGTGGTGGGAACCGTTAGTTAGAACCATTTTACTGTAGCATGTGAGAGCTTTACACTGTAGCAATTTTTTTTATTATTATTGTAATATGTGAGAATTTTACACTGTTTATAACTAAATTTGTGGTAAAAATTGTGGTTTTTACCACTCAACCAAACACATATATAAATACTACAAAATTTTTGACAATTATAATAAAAAAAATTATTATACTATAAAATTTTTATATGTTATAACTTTTAAACTTAAAATTTCAATTGAATGGAAGTGTCAAATAAACTCTTTAGTCGTCAAAAATTAACAACCAACAAGAGAAAAAAAACAAAAAGGCAAACAGATCTTTCATTCCTAGACGGGACCATAAGCATTGTTGCTCTGTTTCTAGGCATCGGCAACAAGGGGCACCGGACAACATATCCCATCACGTAATTTTCATCGCTCTCGAAAGCTCCCTGTCTGTAGCGAATCGCAATATCATATCAGATCCCAAACTTACATTTCTCTTGGCCCCACCCATTGATCCTCACTTATACCGTACGCCCTCTCTGTTCGCCACGTTATCCCTCAGATCATCCGAATGCCGCCGTATTTCGGTACCAGGATCACACCCAATTCCTCTCTCTTTCTCAAAAAAAAAAAATTTTATTTATTTTTATTATTTTTTTCAATTCCTACTTTTTTCAGTCAACCAGGGCGGTTCATTTTTTCTGTTCGCCACGTTAAATAAATTTTTTGTTTATTTATTTATTTTTTAAATTTTGGTTGTCGTATATATATGTTTTCAAGTGTGATTTGACTCCACAATTAACTAGAATATACTTCAGTTCTTCAAGTCCGTTCCCGTACGCTGAAGACCAGAAGTCCGGACCTCTCTGATTGGCGGACGCCAGACTCTTCTTCCAATCTGCCTTAATATGTTTCGCGCACTCGGATGATCACCGGCTCAGCCGGTCGCTTCACTCGACTTTTACTCACCAAACCGGTAACCTCTCCCGTCTTTCCACCTTCCTAGCCGATTTCCTTTTGTCTGCTAGTTGGCTGACGTGTCAGTAAATTACTGGAATTTCCTTTTGTAAAATACAGGCAAAGAATCGATTAATCGGCCATGACACGTAATGGAGTTCGAGAACATTGGATAAGTTCTTAGTTTAGCAAATATCGAGATGCCACGTAATCCCTTGGAGATATTCTCCCGTGTTCCTCTCCGCACTAGATACTCGCTACCCCACCTTCAAAATTTAACTCTTATGTGGGAGGAATTTAGGTTGAATTTCTATGGAATTTGACCCGAAAACAGTGGTTAAATTATTACAAAAGGTTGTTCGGTTCGTCTATTTGCTATCGCTTTTGCTTGCGTAAGGTCCACCAATCAAACCCCGCCATAAAAGTCCGAGAATAGTGTACCATTAATTGAAATTACAAATATACCCCTACATGCTCCCTGGAATCACGCATATGTCCAAAACATATGACGTGGCTAGATGTGATTGAGAGAAATATGTAAAAAGAAAGCAAAGAGAAGAATATTCAAAACCCCCCCACAGTCAGTGCGCTGGCCTTTTCTCTTTTATATATTTATAATTTATTATTCATTATTATGCATTTTTACCCTTTTTGCTTCTATTGGATAGCGATTTTATCAAAGCCCAGAAGAGAAAAGAGATCTTTTTTATTTTTAATTTTTTAATAATAATAATTATTTTTATTTCAATGAGAAAGCAAGAGAGCATCGGAATTGAAGATGGGAGGAGGAGAAGAGCAACACCAGCAACAACCCAACAAGCTTTCTTTTTCTCTTTCTTCTTCTTTTTCTCCTCAAGTCTTCTCTAAGGAAAAATATTTTCTCGGTAACCGAACACTCCCCTTAAAAACCTCGAAGAGGAAGCTCTAGATCTGCGTCACTGTCACAGTGCGTGAATGGTGTTTGCCTCGTTTTCTTAGCTTCGAGATTTGGTAAGATTCGCCTTTGATCAAAGGACTTAGCTTCTGCTCTTTCTCTTTCTCTCTCTATGCATGATCTTTCGAATGATTGTTACTTTCTGTTTTACTCTCTCTCTACTGAAATTCCTTGATCGCATGGAGAAAGATTTCTCTCTCATGATTTTTTGCCAAAAATAGGTACTGTTTTAGCCTTCGGATTATGCTAATTTCTGATCTTGTATTCTTATTTCGATACATTTATATAATCCTTTGTTCTTTGACTTGTCTGATTAAATTTTCGTTTGAAGCTGTTACTTTTTTTTTATAAAAAATTTCTTTCTTTTTTTCTTTTCTTATTTTCATCGAAAAATATGGGTGAAATGGATTAAATGGCTTGTTTTGTTTTTGGCGAATTTTTTTTTTTTGTTTAGTTTGGTTACAGGGGACTTTTTTTTTCCTTGGTTTCAACTTTTGGTTTGTGCTTGCGGATCGAGTTTGGTTTTTGTTATTCTTTGCTTGGTTTCTAAAATATAAGACGTTAATTAAAAGGAAAATAAAGTAATAAAGACTTGTTGTTTTTGTTTTGTTAAGATCAAGAAATTTTCATGACATGGTTTTTATTTTATTTTTTTTCATTTTTTTTTTGCTATGGAATGTTATGACTCTATGTTATCATTATTATTATTTTTCTTTCTATTCTCTAGATTTTCTGTCCAGGGAAACTATCCTTCATTCTTTGTCTTTGATGTACCTTCATAGATTTTATTGATGTTGAATTGATGTAATATCTCCAAACCGAGTTTCTGATGTCGTTTCTTTCACAGAAACCATGTAACATAACCTTTGTTTTTAGGATGTTTTCACCCAAAAGAATTTTTATTGAAAATAACCGATATTACTTGAACCAGAGTAATCGGTTTTGAATAAATACTAATCAAAATCTTGCTTGTTTTAAACCATGCCCTGTTTTGTTCAATTTTAGCGCTCTATTGTATTTGCTATTTTTGTTTGTTGTATTATTGTTCAAGTGGGTGTTAGTTTTCAGTTAGCTTCTTGTGAATCAATATTTGGAATCATGATTCTTTAAACGAGATTTTGGGATGGTTTGTATTCTAATCTTTGGGAAATAGGATTTTTTCTAATTTTGTATGCATGTATTTGCGTTTGCGTTAGATGGAGGTAGCTGAATAATTTTTTCCCTTTTGTTTTCTAAATTTCAGCTGGCTGTCCAGCCAACAAAAGCATGTGCTGTGGATCAGAGCGGCGAAAACCCATACAATCTCTGGTGCCATCTCCAATTTCTTACGAAGAAAGTAGTCTCCAATATAGCAATGATTCACTTGACTGTTGTAACTGAAGACGCTTTTGCAAGTTTGCTTGAGCTTGCTGCTAACAACGATGTTGAGGGCTTCAAAAGATCAATTGAGCGTGACCCTTCTAGTGTCGATGAGCCTGGTCTATGGTATGGCCGCCAAAAGGGCTCGAAATTGATGGTTAACGAGCAGAGAACCCCTTTGATGGTTGCTGCTACTTATGGAAGCATTGATGTCATTAAGTTGATTCTTTCTCTGTCTGCTGCCGATATAAATCGACCCTATGGTATTGATCGAAGCACTGCACTCCACTGTGCTGCATCTGGTGGGGCTGAGAACGCCGTTGATGTTGTGAAACTGCTTTTAGCAGCGGGCGCTGATCCAAATTTGGTCGATGGAAATGGTCATTTTCCTGCTGATGTTATAGTGGTTCCTCCTAAGCTGCAAGATGTCAAATTAGCACTTGAAGAACTCCTAAAGACTACCGGTTCTGCTGTTGAACGCACTGTTTCAACCAGAACTACAAATTCAAGTTCTCCACCTCTTTCTTCTTCATCGGAAAATGGAATGGAGTCTCCGTCGACATCAGATTTTATTTCTTCACCAAGCAAGTACAAGTTTAATGATCTTAATGTTTCTTCTGTTTCAGAGAAGAAAGAATACCCTGTTGATCCTTCTCTCCCTGACATCAAGAACAGCATTTATTCAACAGATGAATTCCGAATGTACTCATTCAAGGTGCGGCCCTGTTCACGTGCATACTCCCATGATTGGACCGAATGCCCTTTTGTCCATCCTGGTGAAAATGCACGAAGAAGGGATCCAAGGAAGTTCCATTACAGCTGCGTCCCTTGTCCTGAATTCCGCAAAGGGACTTGCAGACGAGCGGATATGTGTGAGTATGCTCATGGGGTGTTTGAGTGCTGGTTACACCCAGCTCAGTATCGAACCCGACTTTGCAAGGATGGTACGAGCTGTGCGAGGAGAGTCTGTTTTTTTGCCCACACTGCAGAGGAACTCAGACCATTGTATGTCTCTACCGGTTCTGCTGTTCCCTCTCCCCGAACAGGCACTTCTGGAGCTGCTGCCATGGATTTTGCTGCAGTAATGAGCATGTTACCTGGCTCGCCTTCATCGGTGTCTGTCATGTCTCCTTCACCATTCACACCACCCATGTTACCACCGGCCAATGGCATGTCGCACTCTTCAGTTGCTTGGCCACAGCCCAATGTCCCTGCTTTGCATCTTCCAGGCAGCAATATTCAGTCCAGTCGCTTGAGATCTTCCCTTAATGCGAGAGACATTCCAGCAGAAGACTACGATATGCTGCTGCCAGATTTTGATGTGCAGCAACAGCAAATACTGAACGAGTTTTCTTGTCTCCCACAGCCATCAATGAGTTCTAATTCTTTAAACCGTCCTGGTCGGTTGAAAACCCTAACACCCTCGAATCTAGATGATCTCTTCTCTGCTGAGAGCTCATCTCCTAGGTACTCTGATCAAGCACTGCCGACCGGTGTTTTCTCCCCAACTCACAAATCAGCAGTTGTCAATCAATTTCAGCAGCAGCAGAGCATGGTTTCTCCAATCAACACGAATTTTTCCCCCAAAAGTGTCGATCATCCTCTATTGCAGGCTTCTTTTGGGGTTCCATCATCTGGGAGGTTGTCTCCACGAAATCTGGAGCCAATTTCACCGATGGGTTCTCGGGTGTCCATGTTAGCTCAGCGCGAGAAGCAGCAACAGTTTCGCAGTCTCAGCTCTCGTGAACTCGGTTCCAACTCTGCTTCCATTGTTGGTTCTCCTGCAAATTCTTGGGTGAAATGGGGATCCTCTAATGGAAAACCAGATTGGGCAGTTGGTACAGACGAACTAGGCAAGCTTCGCAGATCCTCTTCATTTGAGCTTGGGAACAATGGAGAGGAACCAGATCTATCATGGGTTCAGTCACTTGTGAAAGAATCCCCAACCGATATGAAAGAAAAGTTGTCAGCTCCTGTTTCAGGTGTCATGACTAACGCATCATCCATTGAGGGTTCAAATACGAACTCAGAGGTGGAGCCGGTTGATCACGCTGTGCTGGGACAATGGCTCGAACAAATGCAGCTTGATCATCTTGTGGCTCAGCAGAACTGAAAGAAGTTTCAGTGAGCCCCAAGGTAGTTAACAACGGAAAGGTTTTGGTACATGACATTGTGCCTTTTTTTGGGAATTTTGTTGGCGGGTGGGTGTGGAAGAAAAGGTAACAACAGTTACAAGGAAGAAAACAAAGAGGAAAAAAGTAACTCCTCAAGAAGAAAATTCGTTTTCACCATTTATTATTATTATTATTATTATTATTATTACAACATAAGTTTAGAAAGAGTAAGAACACCTCTGGGTTATACTCGAGAAACCAAAAAAAAAAAAGAAAATGCCCTTTCTGGGTCTTATTGCGTCTAATATTTTTAAATTTTAGGAATTACATGTTCGTCATTTTTCTTCTATGATTTTGGAACATGTTACATGGACACGAAATTCAAAATATGTTATGCCTGTTCCATAATTTTCGTCTTTTTCATTTTTACATTTGGTAAACATCAGGCAAGTGGCCATGATCTTCTCCTGGAAAGAGTTCATAGATATGGGTATGTACCTCTGGTCCGTTTTTGGATTATGCTCAAAATCTGGGGTTGGGTTCTTCTGTAATTTAGAAGAATTGTGTAACTTTTACCTGTTACTGGGGTTTTTGGTTACAAAGAAAGATGGAGAAAATTGTGATCCTTCCATGTAACATTCAATTCACTGCTATTGGTATTCTAATACCTTTATTTTTTGTTTATATATATATATATATATATTTGTTCTTTATTTCTTATCCCATTCTGTTGTATCAATCTCAATTGGTCGTTTGGATTAGTGGGTATTGGTGGCTACGCTTTGTTGGATTCCTTGTCATGGTGGCTGCATCTGGGTGTTTGTGGGATTTGGATAAACATGGAGGAAGAAAAAGGTTATTCTAATGGATTGATTATTCCACTTTTTTTTTGTTTTTTTTTTTTATGGATCAGATTCTTGTAGTCGAAATTATATATTCCTTGGAAGCCGGGTTCTTGTGCTTTGAAGGATGATTAAAAGAGTCGATTAATAGACAAGGACGTCGTGTTGCATCTCTCGCCTTTGCATGCACTTCAGGCCCGCATGTGACAATAAATTGAACGATAAACCCTACAATTGCTCTGTGAACTATGCCACTTACTACAATATTTTTTCATATTCATGTTTTATCTTTTAAAATGTTTTGGTTTTTCAGACGGAATCATACTTGTTATACACATTAAAGGGTAAATTCATTAGTTCCTCTAAACTCTTAAAGGAACCCGGAGAAATTAAGGTTCACTCTAGTTTTAACCTCTTTTCCTTTGGAGCAACTATTTTAAGGATAAAATATACTGACGAATAACTAATTTGTTTGAAGTAAAGGGTATTTATATTAACCTTAAGTATTATATCCGATACTGAATCAAATAAAAACTTAAACAATTTTGCTACGGAAACAATATGTACAAATATTAAGTGATATTATGTAGTTTAAAAGACAATATATACATTTTAAAGTTTGAGAGGTTTTGACATGAGATATAATTAAAGAAAAATTTGGAAAATTTATTCTAAATTGAAAAGAAAGAGGAAAAAGTACTCAAAAAAAACCTTTCGGTTTATAGGAAAATGAGATTCTTTTTTCTTTTGTTTCATTGGTGTTATTTTTAGAGCATCTCTTTGGATTAACCAAACTTATCAGAAAAGAAGTTGGCAAATAGGAAATTGGGACTAGAAGCTAAGCAAAAGCGACGTTAAGAATGGAATGGAAATGAACATGTTCTTTATATCTTTTTGACAAAATGGAGCAACAAACAACGGTTGTGTATCTCATGTTTGGTTGATGTAATCGTGGCCAATCACTAATGTTTGGTTGTTTAAAAAAGCTTTGATTTGGTTCAAGCCAACAAATCCACACTATTCATTAATAGAGAAAAAAAAGTTGGTGAAATTCTCTTAATCTTTAATGCATTCTGTTAAAAAAGGGGTTAAGGAAAACAACTTGGAACCTTACCACTTTTGCAAGACCCTTACTTTTTTGTCCCTTGGTTGATAACATTTTATTTTCCTCTATATAATATTCTTTTTTTTTGCTTTGCTAAATCTTTTCTATTTTATTCCTTCCATTTGTCCACTCAATAAAACAACAAAGAAAATAACCCATACAGTCATACCCCACGACCCCAAGGGAAAATAAACAATAAAAACACTTTATCCCATTTCTTCATGTTGTTCCCAATGGATCCCACAATGTGCAAAACACAAAAGCAGAAGAACAAAAAGCACCATCCAGTTGAGATTTTTGATGGGTATTAAGAGTCAAGTTGGTTTTGGATACAATATTTGACGGTCTTGAAAACCCATTGTCTCACATAATTTTATTTCCCTATCTTGGGGTAGGTTATCTAGTATGATCCCTTCAACAACCAAAATCTAGTGGGTACAAATAATATAGGAATGTGTAGGTCATATTTCTAATTAAGGAATTGTGCTTTGGTTGATGAGTTGCGCCATTGGGAATCCATATACTTGCTTGGACCCTTATTTTGGTTGTTTTGCGTGCCATTTTTTTAAAAAAACCAATTACATTCTGTTGTTGGTAGTTAATCCTAACCCAATTCAATTTCTCGCGTTCAATTGCTATACTAGATAAAGTTTTTGGAAATAATTATCCCCAAAATCAATTTCATTCACAAAATTGGAAATTTTTTTAGTGGGAACAGAAAAAATTACCAACAGATATCCATTTTTTAGCCATTAAATTTGTAAAAAAAAAAAATATTTTTAACAAGATTTAACTGTTTTAAAACATGCACCACTGGTGAGGTAACCCATTGAAAAAGTTCCCCACAGAATTGCCTTCTTCCAAAAAAAAAAAATCACTCAAGAAAGAGAGTGAGAGTTGGTGTTTTGCTTGCCATTTTTGAGGAAACTAACCATATTGTTTTGGTTGTTAATCCTAACCCAATCAATTTCTCGCATTTAATTGCTATACTAAACAAATTTTTGAAAAACAACTGTCCCTAAAATTAAATTCATTCTCAAAATCACTCTCTTCCCACAAAAATTAACTCAAGAGAGAGAGAGTTGGTAAAGAACGGTGGTTAGCTGTAACCAAAACAGGAAATCACAAAGGACAGGCATCGCAAGGAAGAGAGAGAAATAGAGAGGTTGATAGTTAGCTGTAACCAAGCAAGTAGCAAATAAATCAGGAGGACATTTCAAAGGCTCAAAAATTTTTCTAGAAACCCAGATATTGCACAAACCCATCAAATCAAAAAGACCCAAAAAAGAGACCCACATTATTGATGATTCATTGCTCTATTGAAATGGCAAGGGCTTCTGCACCTTAAACAAACAAGATATGAGTTTTTTTCCATTCTTATTAGGCGCTATCATACGCCAGTTGTTTCCCGCTATGAAGGCTACTTTAACTTCAGGGGACTTTGTTCCTTAGGCCCACCATTTTCTTTTCTCAGAAAACACTTCAAAATGTATTGTTGGCACAAGACTTGTAAGGTTTTGTTTTGCTTTTGGTTTTTTGTTTTTTTGTTTTAAATGAACATGAACATTTTGTAGGAGAATTCTTGCCTTACTTGTAGGATACAATTTTGAAATATCAGATTGTTATCATAACCATATCAGATTAAAAAAGGCTATCATTGATTCATTGAGACAAATGACAAAATGAATTTGGTTAGAAGTTGCGCCTCATGGGTAAGAATTTTGTGTATTAAGTTTGAATTATCTCCTGATAATTAATTTCAATTCCCTCCATCATTGAGCTTATAATGAGACATATTATGCCAACCTCTTAAAGAGAGGAAAGAATACGCAGGACTAAAATTATTCTGTAGTGCAAATAAAAAAGTTTTAGGTAGTCATTCATCCCTGAGAAAGCTCCAAGGTCCTGTTCCTGTCCATACCCTGCAAATATTGAAGCTAGGACTCCTTATAAAGCATAACAGAATATTGATAAAAACACTGTATGGTTCCTGTACCATTGCATGGACTATGAAGGATTGGATAAAAAAAAAAAAAAAAAAAAACCAGTAGTCTCTTCCACTCTATGTTGGTCATGAAATATTAACTAATTTCGAATCCCCCAGCCCCCCGCATTGGTTGAGAAAACCGCCGTAGGAATGGAGACCTTTCAATAGAGCGGAGGTGAACTTATCAACGAGAAAGGGGCCCACCGAATGTGAGAGCTCATGTGCATGTCACATTTAGTGGAACTAGAATATAAGAGTGCGTTTGGTTGGAGTATTCTTTTAGACTCAATGGATTCAAATTTGGATTTGAATATTAAGAATCCTTTAGAGACGTGTTTGTCTCTCTCAAAATCCGAATCCTTTGAATATCAAAAATTCAAGTTTTTAAAATTCTGACCTCCTAAACTTTTGATATCGGGTATCTTTGCTACAATAAAAGCTAAAATTCTTTCTCTTATATTTGAGGAAAAAAATCATAACTTCTTCATTTGATATTCAAATGAGATGATTCTTTTTTCATTGTGTTCTTAGTTAAGAGAAGAATAAATTAAAATCCATATTACATATTTTTTTAAAATCATTAACATTAAGATTTTATTAGATTTGTTAATAAATCAAAAAACATTTTTCAATACCTCTGCAAACACAAATTCCAATTTCATTCCATACTCAGATTAAAACTTAAATACACATCCGAACGTTAATTTGGATAACAATTCAAATAACTAACTCAAATCCTAATTTAAATCACATAATTCAAATCAAATCACTAATTCGAATCCATTTAATAAACGGACCCTAAACAATTATGATATATATTTAAGGTTTGTTTTCGGTTCTTTGCAAGGATCAGTTAAAGTTTGAGGCCTAACATGATATTTATTCCGCATAGTATTTTCTTTAAAAAGATTACATTGGTCTACTACACAGATTCTTTGTAATTATACCTGTAATAAATTATGGTTACACAAATTAAATATTATTCTACATCTTATTTTTCTACATGTTACATAAAAGATAGGCACTTCGAAGGATTTAACCTTTTGCTTGTGTGTGTGTGTGTGTTTATGGACACTTTAACAGCAAATAATAAGTAGTAGATAGGTTTTACCTGGAAAAGCCAACAAATGTGCGCAAGCTCATGTAGAAAGATAAAGCAACCCAAATGCCAACAAAGCCATAACTTGAGGACAGTACAAATAAGGACCATACGCTCACTATGGCTACCAAAACCTGTATTTGTTTTTTCATGGCAATAACAAAGAGATGATAGTGAGAAAACTAGAAGGAAAGAAATAAAAGGAATATGTTATGCAAAATCTGAAGAACTTGCCATTGAATAAGCAGAATATTTGAAATCTGATGCTCCATAATTGACTCCATCAAACACAAATGCTAAAGCATTAAGGGGCTGAGTCAGTGCAACAAACTGGGAACAAACAAACACAATGCTGAGTTCTAATTGAATTCATCACAGGTACAACAAGGGACAGGAAGGGGAAAAAAAAAGTCGGGATTTCTTTGCTTGGAGGGATAAGAACGATACCGGGATTCCTACGCTCATCAAGTGCAAAACATTGGTGTCCTTTGTGAATAATCTGGAAAAGAACTCTAGTACAACTGTGACGATAATAGAGAGAAATAGTCCTAAAACCAGACCCAACTGCAGATAGAATCATACATAAGACATAATCTAAATTGACTTTGGAAAAAGAAATGTTACATCTGTTGGGAAAATTAGCTACCTGCAATACGCGAGATGCGGTGGCAGTGACTTTGCTGTAATCTCTCTTTGCAAAGGCACTTGCAAGAATTGCCTAAAAATAAGTTGTTTAAATCACTTAGTATGTTACGTACTATTAAGCATCATTTATGGAGCCTTTTGAGTTTCTGTTTTTTACTTAGAGAAACACATGACTTACTTGTCCAGCCACAGCCAAGCCGTCAGCAAGCAAAGAGGTTGCCAGCCAAATCTGCAAGCAAACTTGAAATGCGGCCATTGTTGTCGACCCCTGCCTTGCAGCCAACGATGCTGCCAATGAAATGCATAGTGTTGCAGCAATGACTCTCACCAATAGCAGGAGTCCTGAAGTTTGAAGCACCAGAAACAACGTTATACACCTATTAACGTGGCAAAAATTTCTAGGAGTAACAAAGATAAATTGATTGGAGGGATAAGGTAGTGATGGAGGAAACTAACAGAAGTAGAGAAAAAGGAAATAGACTTGTATATAAATTTTAGAGGACAAAAAGAAGGCATGAAAATGCAAGTTGAGTATTACGGATAATTGCGTTATAGTTATTGTATGATATGAATAACTAGGAACAGTGAATGGTATTTAATTTTTGATATCATATAGTACCTAAAATGCCAAGAACTAGTGAGTTTAAGTGGATAAATTCAGACCATATGTAGAGAACCAACAAATAGGTTAAATGAGACTCTTGCCTAAGACCCTTCGGTCTGACGGCATGGGGAGGGCTTTGGGTGTTGTGAGTTCGATCCCTCATGCAGTTTATATTTCTTATTTACGAGGTGACACATGGTATAACATGTGCTTTATTATTAAAGGTTACTGGGATTCTTGTTTCATTGAGATGACAAGTTCCTCCATAGATGTTTATACATTCAAAATTGAAACTAAATCAGTCTGGCCACAAGTAACTTTGGAGTTTCAAGGGCTTTGTTTTGTGGATAGAAAGAACAGGGAAGAGAAAAAGTGACAATCCTTGGGCTAAAATTCCAAGAATGTGACTTTTATTGACAAAATCATTCAATTATGTCATTAGGATTGCTAAAGCTCAGTGAATTTCTCTTCCTTAGACCTAGAGGATCATGTTGTATGTGTGAACCCTAATTATTGCCCTAATGTATAATTAGCATGTTGATCGAATTAGTAAAGTTTTATTGAGAAAAGCATGCAACAATAAAAAAAGAAAAATAAACCCTTACCATTTTTCAGAAATCGGCTGAATTGCAGATCCTTGATACTTGGAGGGAGGAGATCAACTTCCTTCATTAGTCTCCACAACAGTATTAGAGAGATGAGGTACCTAGGGGAGGATCACACTGAGATACTATTATGGAGTTCTTTAAAGGAGGTAAAGCTCCTAAGTAATAAGGCAATTATTATCAGAAAAAGGATAGAAGCTTACTGTGAAATAACATGGGCAATGGCTGCACCACTAACACCCAAGTGAAATATGAAGATGAATATTGGGTCCAAAATGATGTTTGTTACATCTCCCACCACTGCATCAGAAAAAGCGCACAACACCTTAGATATGTACAGGTTTTAAATGATTTGCTCTTCTAATCATAGAATATAAAATTTGCAGATGATCATGTTTGTTTATGCCAACAAGTGAATCAAATTCCAGGAAAAGACCCTAAAGTGGCTGCATTTTTGCAGCACTCCAAAATCCTTTGGAAAAAGAAGAAAAGTAAGGAAAAGTTTAACTAGAATTACTTGTAGCATACAAAGGAGTCTTTGTGTCTTTCAATCCACGGAAAACGCCTTGCATGGCCAAAGAGAGAAGAACAGCTGGAGCACCCAGTGATCTTAAAGTCAAGTACTGAATTGCTGGTTTTAACATAGGAGAATTCTGTATAAAACACACAAGAAATAAGCAAAAAAAAGAGAAATTTTTTATTGCCACTAAGTCATAAGTTAATGCTAGAAGAGTCCATAATGAACACTAAAGAAACATAAAGCAACTAACAAGAAGTTCAAAGTTTCTTTAACTATGAAAGGGGACTTACAGAATCTACCCCCATGCAATTCAATAAGGGCTTAGCTGCTAATATAAGCAGCAAAGCTTGGATCAAACCTAAGACGCTACCAATAACCATTGCTGATGAAGCTGATGGAATATGTCTTCTGACATGTTTAAGCTCAAGAATTTCTGATTGACTACTTGTCATAGATGAATGGTTCGAAGTGGGTTCTAATTAAAAAACTGAAGAAAGTCAAGAAGTGAAGAAATAAGTTGGAGAAAAATTTTTTTAAGGGATTACATGAAGGGAAAAAATTACCAACTAGAGATACAAGCTCTTCCATTTCCTGTTGTTTGTTGGCATCAAAACGACCCCTTTTGAGTCCTTCATGTTCAATATCAATCAATGTTTTAGTTGCGTCCTCCTCAGCAACAAAAGAGGTTGTAATGCTGACAAGAGGGAAAATGGCTATTTTTGATGCTTGGTTGAAAATTGCTATTGAAATTCCCACTGCAGCTAGCTCCACTGGACCTATATGCATCAGTGATCAGATGAGGAGCCAAATAGAATAATTCAGGGAAACTTACCTTCGTTTTTGAGATTGGGAAATAACATTTTGGCACCTTGTGTTGTATTGCATTTATAAATTGGTACGTTAGTGTTTATATAAAACCAAACAGTTTCCTCATGCTTAAAAAAAAAAAAATCATTTGAGTACCTTAAAGTCCTTTTTTTAAACAGAAAATGCCCTTGTGCACTTTTTTTATTTCTTTTTTTTTTCAGAATTCTATGTATCAAAGAAATTAATTTAAAGTTTTTATACAAAAATGGAATAAAGGGCACAAGGCACAGGGAATTTCTGTTTTTTGAAGTGCGTGGAACCGATTTGGAACTATCGAATTATCGAGATACCATCCCGTTAATTAGATAAAATACAGGGAGCTATGATGTAATTTTTTTTTTTTACATGTATATATAGAAGTTCCAGAATTCAATATAGCTTAACCATCTCAAAATAGTGATAAAATTGTTATTAAAAGACAATATGAACACAAGCTTTCTGAAAAGAGTATATATACACACACTATATATATATATATATATATATTATATATATATATCTTCGGCTGGGAAAACTCAAACCTATATGGCCTATGAATGCTGTGTCAATTAGAGAAGCAATAGGGTCTGCTGTTAATGCCAGAGCTGAGGGGAGTGCAATATGTGCTATTTCCAAGCCTAGTTCATCCTTCTTGAAAACATTCCTGCCAACCCCATTTCAAAAAATTCACATCATCATTTGAATCAAACAAAACTATTTTTACAAAGTCTTGATATACACAGTTCATTCACACTCTTACAATTACATAAAGGGCAAGTGAAGCTACAATTTTATGGATACAACAACAATATCACTGACAGAAGCTACAAAGGCCAAAGAAAAGAGAGTAAGTTAGTACTTACTTTGCTTCTTTGCAGAACACAGAGAAGGGAACCTTGCCCATATTTTCCCACATAAAGCAGACTGATCTCTTAAATGTGCAAAGAAAAAAAAAAATAGCACAAGAATGTCGATATTTGGTTTGATAAGCAAAACGGCTTAAAAAAGGGGCAAATATCAACAAGAATAAATGAGAAGAAGTCCAAAATATCACTTTCAATAACAGGTCAACTACGACGAAGAAAACGAGAAAAGAGAGAAAACCCACAAGAACAGATCAAGTTCTTTTCCTGGATATCATATAATTTTCTGGAAAACAAAGAGCTATAAAAATGATGATCATCAGATTAAGGAACTGGGAAGCATATACTTTAATATGGGGAAGTAGCGCGTGAAAGGGTGTTCACTGAGTTTAAATTAGTGCTTGATGGTATAATAATTAAGATCGGTTTAAATTATAGAGGTGTTTTTATAACTGTTTAAATCTTTAAAATTTAAACTTTATCACTTTAAATTTAAACTTTGTTATTTTAAATTTACATGGTTTGAATATTTTTCATAGTAAAAATCATTCCTATTTTTGTTTTTCTTTCATAAACTATAATTTTTCAAACATAAGTTCTCGTTTTAAACTTAATATGATGTTTTATTTTTATTTTAAACCTTTACGTTTTAAATGTCAGTTTAAACCACATTATTTTAAACTCACCTATCAAACCTACCAATAATTTGGAATGGCATATCTACGTCCGGCCCTAGATAGGAAGGCACTGCATGAGCCTCCCCCAGTCAAGTAAAACACAAGAACATACAAATATAAATTATATTTTAATAATACAACAGTCTCAGGACAAAACCATGTTATTTTTTTATAACTTTTCGTGGGGTCTAAGGGATCGGGAGAAGGAATTTGTTCAAGTTCTGACCTATAATTAAATTATTATTATTCTTCTTCTTCTTCTTCTTCTTTTTTTAAGAATTACTGTTTGCTTGAAACAGTTCTGTTGTTTAGGTTAGAATGAATGTTGAAAATCAGTAACATCAAAATCAATCAACGATGTTATAGTTCATTAATTTCATAGTTTATTTTTCATTTCACTATTATATATAATTTTTAAAATTTCAAAATACTTATTAGGTTTGAAAAAAAATTTTTAAAGAAAAGGTGTATAAAAAAAAGAAAGATTTTAATGGTAAAATGGTTTAAAATTTTTTTTTGTTCTTAATCATCAATAAACACTATTTTTATGATAGTTTTAATTTTATGGTTATTTTCATAACCATAATCATTAAAAAACCTCTAACTTTATAATAATTTGTCAATTTTTTGTTAAAATTCTAACAAAATGATCATTTTTATTAACAATTCATACTTTAGGGAGAACGGATGTTACGTTTTAAAGTTCAAGGGACAAAGTGTTACAAAGACTATAATTCAAAGAGAATTTTTATAATTAATCCTTGCTATTATCTCTAATTATGATTCTTGGCCTATAAATAGATGTTGTATTAAGCTTGTATTTTTATCCCTGATAAATGAAAATATAAAAGTTGAAGTTGCTTTGTCTCTCATTTTCTCTTGTGTCTTCTCTTTTGTTCTCTTTAGTCATTTGTTATATTTTGCTTTGTTTTACAGCATATTCAAAATATAAAATTTACAATATGTATTTGCTTAACAATAAAAAAATCATAATTATATCTCTATTTGTTAAAAAAAAAAAAATCTCTCTCTTCTATTTTTCACGTTTTACCTACTTAGCATACAAGGATTAGTATAATGCGATTACTCATGATTAGTCAAAAGATACTTTCTAGTTTTATCCCCTCTTTTTTCTTAATTTTTTTTTCTTTTGTACAAACATGGTGTGCTAAATTACTTTCATATCACACCTAAAATAAGTCTTTTAGGACTCCAAATAAAGAACTCTTAACGGAGAAAGAATGCCATCTACAATTACATAAACAAATAATATAGAATAACATTTAAGTGAGACTAAATCCGTAGCTTATCTCATCATCATCATCATCATCATCATCATTATCATCATCATTATTATTACTATTATTATGGAATGACTAATTGGTTGTTGGGGAAAGCAGATTCAAACCAAAAGTTTGAATCATAGTCTGATTTGAAATTCAAAGTTTGTTAGAGAACGTTTCCAAACACTCATAGCCTAACATAGCACTCTTTTCCATCTTAATTTCATTTTTTATTATTCCTCCTGTCATATATATAAATATGTAATGAGTGAAAAAATGATCACTATTCTTTAACAATCTTCACAGTTCCTCATCTTTTACTTGATTTTTTTTGATACGTACTTGATTCTTGTTGTTGCTTCTCTTTCATACAAAATTTGGTCATGGGTAAAAATGAATATGAATCACCAATGATCTCCACAAGTGCATTTCCCATCCTCAAACCTATGGAACCGTTTATTATCCCTCACAATGATGACCCTTCCTGAGCACTTAGACATGAACTTGCTTGCAGTATGACAATCACCACGAACTCGCAAGTTCTTCATAATCCTTATCGGTCTTTCCGGTGGGAAAGTCATGAGTCCAAATGCTATTGCTAATCTTTCACTATGATACCTAATTCTTTGGTTTTTCTCCTCACCATCCAGTCTTTTCAGCACAAAGCTTGTGTCTACAACATAAACCGCCCTCTCCATTTCTTCCCCCAACTCCCTCCAACTTTTGGTAAATCTCTTTGGTTCTAGTGTGAGACCAGTCTCCTGAAGCGAATGTGTGAGCGAATGTGTGAACTTTGTTTCTGTTAGAAATTAAAGCAATAAGTAACAACAAATAGAGAGAAAATTGCACACAAGGTTTAACGTGGAAACAATCCTCCCCTCATTCCTTTTGGATATCCTACAAACAAGCATACTTCAGAATGTGGTTCTAGCTTTTCGGTCTTTCTTTTTAGCACACGTGTTGGATAACCCTATATACGGATATGTCCTATACTAGGTTTACGACCATTCTATAACTTTAAGAGTGTTTTTGGAACAGACTTAGATGGAACCATATTTAGATAAAAAAAAAAATACTGTTTGTAGCTCATATCCCCAGAATGATGTAGGCAATGATGAGTAGCTGAGTATGGATCTCACCACATAAGCAATATCTGATTTCTTCTTTCAACAACACCATTATGTTGTGGTGTTCTAGGTATGGTGACTTGTGGTAGGATAACATGTTCTATCAAATAATCCTTGAACTGAGTATCAAGGTATTCCTCTCCTTGATTAGATTGAACAGTCTTCACCTTCCTTCCTAATTGCTTTTCAACTTCCACTTGAAATTTTTTGAACTTTTTAAAAGTTTCAGATTTCCTTTGCATTAGGTATATGTATTCATACCTCGAATAATCGTCAACAAATATGACGAAATATTCGTAACCACCATGTGCTTGTACATTCAATGGATTATAGACATCTGAATGTATTGGTTCAAGTGGTGCCTTGGCCCTTTCGCCTTTTACTGAGAAAGGCCTTTTAGTCATCTTACCTTTAATGCAAGATTCACAATCTAGTAGAGAACTAACTTTTAGTTCTCTTAAAGGACTATCCTTTACTAGTTGTTAATCCTATCAAAGTTAACATGACCTAATCTAAGGTGCCATAGATATGTTTCATCATTAGAAGAAACCTTTTGCTTCTTGGGTTTTGGTTGTTCAACTTTGCATATTTCAGTATTGAGCAGTGATATTTCATTGGGCCTCAAAGTGTAAGGCCCATTTTTCAGATGTGCAAAACATATATTCAAACCATTTCTAGAAATATTAGCATAATAATTATTAAAAGAAACATTAAACATTTATTCAAACAACTTGGAAATAAATATCAAATTTCTACGAAAACTAGGAATATAATAAACATTGTCCAACATTAAAAACCTATTTCCAAAATAAAGTTTTATAACTCCCACTGCCTTTGCCGAAACAACCACTCCCATTCCCACTCTCATCGTTTGTTCCCCATCGGCAAGTTCCCTTGAAGAGCTAAGCATCTACAAAGAATAACAAACATGGTTATTTGCCCTTGAATCAATTATCTAAAGTGAAGTACTATCTTCAACTAAACAAGCTTCTAAAAGAGTAAATCTGATTTACTCTTGTTCTTTTCTTTTTTGAGCTCCTAAAGATACTTCTTATAGTTTCTATTCCAGTGCCCAACTATACTGTAGTGGAAACATTTTCCTTTGGGCCTCTTTTGCTTTGAGCTCTTTTTGTTGTTGTTGCTTTTGTTCTTCTTACGTTGCCCTCTATTCTTAGACTTATCACTTCCTTCAGTTCTCTTCTTTCTTTTCTTGTTCTTTCGAGCAAAAGACGAAGGTTAAGCCTCTACAACATTTGCCTCACTTTCGTTAGTCTTTTCTTTGAAAATAGACTCAAAAGTTTGTAGCTCATTAAGCAACTCAGTCATGTTATATTTCAGCTTGTTTATGAAATAGTTGCTTTTGAACTAAAGGAACACAGGGGACAAGGTTTTCAAAATCATCTCCACCTGTGTGGCTTCATCTATCACCGTCCCATTTACCTCGGCCTCATGGAGATAGTTAACCATGCTGAGAATATGTTCTCTGACCAAAACCCTTACCTTCATTTTGGCATTCATCACAACCTTAACAGTTTCATGACGTGCCTTTTCAGCAGTTTTGCTAAACATGTTGCAGAGATTGCATTATCTCATAAGCAGTCTCTATGTTTTCATGCTTTATCTTAAGCATGTTGGACATGCTAGCCAAAAGGAAGCAGTGGGCCTTATTGTTCGCCCCGATCCAATGATCATATGCTTCTCATATATTACGAGAGGCATTCGCAGTAGGCAGTGGAGAACATTCCTTCATTAGGACAAATTGTAATTTTTGTAAATTAGTACAATATTAATGTTACTCTTCCACTTGATAAAATTATCTCTGGTTAATTTTTTTCATTTAAGAGAATAGCAATAATTGGATTAGACATTGTTGTTGTAATAAATAAATAAATGACATAAATTAAACAATTGCAGAAAGATCATAAACATGTGTTTTGGAATAGAAAATATGATGCATGATGCATATGTAAAAACACATAAAATATTTTACTAATTCCACGATTATTCAATTTTAATAAACAAAGTGCCACCATAGGGTAGGTCAAATTATTTATAAATTGAATTGAGACATTCTCAATTAATAAATATATTCAAAATATCTCATATTTTCTATATTTATTAATAATCGTTTATTTTTTGTCAAGATACAATTAACAAATTAATTATATCTTTATGAGTGTAACCTACTATTTCAGATTTTAACAACTTAACTCAAAATTGTTGCCTTAAGGTAGGTCAATTTTGAAACACATTATAAAATCCTATCTCTTGGAAGCTAATCTTGTTATTAATTTAAATGGACACCCTCCGTAGGGAGGACAAAATCAAAGCGTCGCAAGGTGCTATTTAAATCTCACGGTGTTATAATAATAGTGAAGACCGCAAGTTATATTGTCATATTACCTTTTCCTACTCATTATTTTAAAATGTTACCTTTTCCCACTCATTATTTTAAAATGATGTATTTTATCTTATAAAACATCCTATGTTTTATAATTCTAGTAAATAAAAACAATTTTTAATTATTAGGTTATATTTTATGTTAATAGAAGCACATCCTATTTACACTTAAATAAATTACTAGATTTTCTAAAAATCTAAATTTATTATAAATTGTCTAAGCTACTCAACATTAAACAATTTGAAATTAGATAACTTAGAACTAATATGAATTTTACCAAGTTTTAGCTCTTAAAACTAAATTCACATTATTTGGTTAATTAATAAAATAATTAAAATTAAAATTTTACAAAACCAACCAAATTAGTTTAATCTCATTAAATTAATTCCAACACATGTTAAATCTTTTATAAACAACTTTATAAAATATGAAATAATATGCAAGTGTATGCATGTCATGCTACAATAACTATAAATTGGTACTTTCTTAGATGGCATATTATAATGCATAAACATGTTGTCATAATCATCACATAAAATAATCACATGAAAATTAGTAATAGATTTTTGACTAAGTCCTTTTAAATAATTAAAATTACAACCCATAAAAAAATAAAATAAAATAAAATTACAAAAATCTTCTTGCAATTACATATGTTTGAGCTCCAATTTTGTAGACTTCAATTGTCAGTTTACGGAGCAAAAAGTTGCTGGGTTACCTTTTAAAATTTTTGCTAGCCCAAGTTCATAACTAGGCCAGAAGTCCATTTGGTTACTGAAGGTGACCCAACTGACTTCATCTTCCTCATCAAAATTTTCTTTACATGCAGTGTGTGTAGTCGCCTCTACTCAGACCCATGAAAACCGGTGCCACGCTGACAGCCTCCGCCATCTGTCGGAAGGCCGTTCTGGAGCCTGATGGTTGCCATCGGTCATGGCATCGGTCTGCCCTGCCTTCGCCGTGAGTTGCAGCAGACTCCCGCGACTGCTTCCTTGTAGCGGTGACGGCTCCAAGTCTTTCGTGGCTGCTGATTAGGACTCTTCGGCGATTACGCGAGAAACGCCTCGGCACAGCTTCAACGAAGACCACCCAAGCTCCCGGTGGAACTCAAAGCCGGGGTTCCCGTTAGCCTTGCGCGTTCTCGACCGAGCCTTCACAGCGCTTAAGGCCGAGCCATCAGGCTTGAGGTCAAGCGCTGCTGGGCCATGCACTGGTAAATAGCCACGATCTGGTCAGCTTAAAGCTAAGCCCATAACAACCAAGCCGCGGGAAAAATCCACGCCGATCTTGGAGGATGCAGGTGCTCAGGGCAGCCGGGTCCAAGACAATCTCCGTTCATCGCAGAGGTGAGTAGCCCTTTCACGGCGGACCTTCCGCCGCGGGATAGCAACGTCCAATGCAGCCTCGCCGACGTCAATCCCGTTTCCGCTGCCTCGTCGATTTGCCGTTCGCTGGCTCACCAAGCAACAGTCGAGCACTTGTAGCACCTTCATCAGAGTCCAACTCCGATTGTGATCCATGCACGGTGCGTGATTATGGAGGAAAGAAGAAGAAGAGAAAATTTTTGCACGAAACTGTGCACGAAGAACAATACGTTCAAGTTTGTTTGTAAAACTTTCTTTTAACACCACGTGCATAGCAGAATGTAATAGTGTACTTTTATGTTAGCTGTATATAATCAAAAATTTGCATTTAAAATTGCACGTGAAGGAACGTGCAAAATTTTTGTTATTATTGTTTTTTTAATAAATTAATTTATTTAAACTTTCTCAAAACTGCAAGTAAAGTGCATTGCAGCTGTACATTAATTAACGAAGCCCACGTGCAGGTACAGGTAAGTGGGAAAAATAATAATAATAATAAAGATTACAAAAAACCTACGTTGTTTTATGGGTTTATACAAATTTAATCTAATCAAAATGAAATTAAAACTATCAATTCAAAAAGATTATATAATTAATAATAAAAAAATTATTTATAAAATAATCATTTATCACATATATAAAAAAATTTTAAAAATACAAAGTGTCCCCAAATATATATCAAGTACATGAAATAATCAAAATAAAATCATGTTTCATTAAAATTATATATACTATAACCCGCTTTGATATCATTTGTTGGAATTAAATTTGAAACGTAGCAGGAGGACTATTGAGGTTGTGAGACTTAAAACAAAAACGTTCTTTTATAGGGTAGACTTTTACTAATGGGGCTCTATTTTTATCGATAAATTTGATCTAATTCACTTTTTTTTAAACAGCTGTAAAACAAATATCTCCTAATAAATTATATTTTCAGTCACACCCTGAAAATCTATAAAGAAAAGTAAGATGAATACATAGATGCACGATGCTATTGTTTCTATTTTTTGGTCAGTTCTGATGAGATACATATATATATGCACGCGCTAAAGTAGTCTAGCTACAAAGTTACACAATAATGCAAAAATATAAAATAAAATAATAGACAGGTCCAATGCAAGTGCTCACGCACATGCAACAGCGTGAAAAAAATTTGATATATTATTTTGATTTGTGTTTCAATTTTTTTTTTTTTTTTGCTATTATTTTTTAACTTTGAAGTTGTACGTAAAAGTAATTAAACTTTTATTTTCAAAATAATTTAAAAACGTAAGTGTTGTAATGAATATATAAAAAATTAGTTAATATGTCAAATAAATATTAAAATTTAGCATGTCAATCCGAGATTGTTAATCTTTAAAAAAATAAATATTCAGCAAGTTTATCTTGAATTAATTTATTCAAAATTTGTCTAATAGTTAAACAGACAAGAATTATTTGATCTCAATAATTCAACAAGTTTATCTTAAATCAGGTTTTCATAAAATTAATTCAAACAATAAACAAACATGAATTATCTGATCCTATCAAATTTCAGTCAATCTGATAATTTGATATAAGTCACTAATTATTGGAAAAGCAAGCCGTATCGTTTCAGGATTTTTATGAGCTAGCAAAAGGGGCCTGATAGACCTATATAGTTCAAGCTCTCGATAATTATGAAACCTAATATCTCAGATATACATTTCATAATTATCAACTGTAACGTTACTCCACTAAAAGCTTAGAGCTACACTCTCGAAATATATAGAATTATGAAGCCCAAATAGCTAAGTCTTCATGACATATCATAATGTGTCATGTCCCCATAGGATTATTCATAATCGGCTTAAGGATAAATTCTGTCTTGCCTTCCCGATTGTTTTTATCTTACGTTCTATTATCTCACCATCAAAAAACATACCATCCAAAGATGGCATATCATTTGGTTACACCTATGTATCCAAACAGTTGAGCGCTTTATTTTTCTATTACAAGATAATGCATATAAGAGGATGTCAACTACTCCTAAAGAATAGCTATGGATTTCATATATATGAATAATAGGTCTACGCTATCAAGAGTCTTGCCTCCAACATACCGGCATGTATACCAACATAAAATGTGGATGTTATCCATTGATAAATCAAAAGATACAAGTCAAGACAACAAGCCCACTATTTATCTCAAGATTAAGATATAACATATATGATTGTCTAAAGTGAATTGATTTACTGAGACAGAATTATTAATCCAAATCAATTCATTTTATGTCCCGATCCAACACATCATCTCCTATGACAATGTGCTAATGTTTCAATTCATGGAGTCCACCTCTAATGGTCAAGACAAATCATTTCTTATTAAGGATATAAACAACATAATAATCTTTACATGAATAAAGCGCCCAACTTTATTCCCTCGATTGCAGATCTTATGATTTAGACCGTCACCTTTAGAATCACGTCTTCCGCATAATTTGTCCATCATATGCCTGATTCTAAAGGTTTCGACCGGCAATCTTAGACTTTTGTTTCCTTAACATACATTCAACAAATATGAATGTAAAGAGGACAAGATTCGATATATAAATAATAAATAAATCCTTTATTGATAAAAACGTCTCTAAAAATATATTATATTTTTACTCCTTAGGGTATACACATCTAACAAGTACACTTCTACCCTCCATAAACAATGACGAGTGGGAAGCTTTTGTGAGGTATTAATGTTTCGTCGAATTCCAACTGTTATCATCAAATGTAAGAAAAATAAGAGCAAAAAATGAAGACTGCTTTATGGTTGGCTGAGTCGGATATAAAGAGCTTGAGCAATCATTAGTACGTTAATATCTTACTCATATTACATATATCAATTATTCTATTATTAATATGTTACCAACATAGCGTAACACAGTTAGCCAAGATGGGCGTGTTACCAACATAGGAGGATTTGTACGTAAAATCACGTCAAGCTTCCAATGGACAATTTAAAAATTCAAGAGTAACAGAAATTGAGAACTTGATTGTAATTTTATTGAACATGAACCATTAATTTATAATTTAATGCCTATTGAAGGATCTTAAGAATAACATGGTTTTATTGTTGTTTTATGGGATGAATACATGACGCAACAAAGTCAAGGGAGCTTCCAATCGGTTGGTAACAATGACATTTTGACAAGAACACTAGGGAAACCAGAACATTCAGGATGTGTTGGCGGTCAATCAAAGTATGTGAAGTAGTCTCAATACTTCAACCTCCAATTAGGTTCGAAATTGAATTCCCAAATGTCAAAGATGCAACTGGAGATTGCAAAACTGTGAGGTCTTATGACCGAGCTTATTTCCCAAGGACATGCTAGGTCGATGGATGATAGCATCTCATAACGCAACAGCTTTAAGGCAAGTTGTAACCCTCTCGATAATGTAACAGAAGCTCCACAAGATCTAGAAGTCCAATTGTCACCTCATTGTCAAGAGCCTAAACAAGGTCAAGAATGCAAGCTCTTTGTTAAGGATAGAATTAATGGTGGGTGTGCACTTGTTGCGCTTGGTAATGCTTGGATGAGAGTCTTCTGACTAATACAGTCCATGGAAGACTGTTAGGGGAAGAAAGCATGTGCGTTAGCATCACTACCATCAGAGTTAAAATAGCTGAATTGCCTGTTCCAACATTCAAAGCAGTAACTATGGGTGAAGCTGCCAGGGCTTCATCGCATGGCCGAATAGGTTAGTTGAATTCGTTGCAATGATGAAGGTGAGTCAAGTGCCTACCTACGTTCTACAAGATCTAAGCAAAAAGAAATGCCAAAAAAAGAAAAACTTTACAAAAGCAAGACAATCACAACCTGAGGTAGAATAAGAACAAGAACAACCTGTTGCAAATAAGTCACTGTCTGCATTTAACTTTGCTTTAGTACCTTTAGAATTTATGCAATTGGCTTTATACGCACATTCTTTCACGCACGATGAGTTGACGATTCAGTGCCTGATATCAGTAAATGTCACTGGCAATGAATTACCTATCTATATGGGGTATAAAGACATTTACTATTTCATCAACTTTTATCAAATTGGGGCAAACTCTATCCTGGTATACCTCAGGTAATAACTCTATCCTTAATTTGTAAATTTTAAAATATAGGTAGAGTTGTAAGGTGCTTTCAAATACTTGGCTTATTGTGTTTTATTGTAGTTTTTTGGCAGAATATTGTGAACTTCAAGGCTTGGCGTAAAATTTCGGCTTCATATCTCTAGAGATTGCTTCAAGTGCTGTAAGAGACCTACAGAGTGATCACAGAGACCATGCCACATCACTTCTCCACCTATTAGCTCAAGTACTAAGGGGGAAATTATTCTTCTTGCTACACAGTGTTGGAGAACATTAGATGTTGGCACTTATTTCACCATGAGAGGACCAAATATATTGGTTTGATCCCCTCAGACACCCACCATGTGATGATTTTGTATCAATTATGAGATTGTAAGTATTAATGTTCTCTTATAAAATTAATAATTTTGAGCTTTACATAATTGTATTGTCTATTAATTCATTCAATCATGACACATTGTTGGGGCGCTTAATGATTGGAGGCTTTAAGTGGGAAGTGGTGTCACAAACCGACCAAACAAAACGCTATATTCTAGACCTAAGTGTCCAAGACAACAAAGAAAGATAGAATGTCGATTTTTTTTAATTTTACGTTTCATGTGAGATATAATTACTAGTGGTATACAAGCCCTAGGAAGAAAAGATTTGTATATACATACGGATATAAATGAAGTTAGATTAAAGTGGGTATAATTTGTAAATAAGTATATCATTTTTAGATAGATAAAGATAATAGATAAACAATTGCTCAAAATAGCTCAAATGTGAATGATCTTGTAAATGCCTTATAATTTCAATATACATCAATTTTTGTATGCAATCGGGACCTTGTTGTAATGGATAATACATGGGACTGGCCATCTTATGGGAAATCACAAATTTTGTCAAATTTTTGCGCAATACTAACTTTCTACAATGGTTTTCTAAAAAACGGTTGTGGTGTACTTTATTCCATGATGGTTTTTTGCAAAATCGTCATGGAAGAATGGGCTCCCACACCCCAATTTTTACACCTATTCTAAGGTTTCACAACAGTAAAAACCATCGTGAAAACTAGATTTTGTACCACGGTTGAGGTTTTCATGACTGTTTTTAACCATCGTAAAATTTTTCCACGACGGTTTTAAACCGTCGTGGAATATCTAGTCTGTAATAGTGGTCTTTATTTAAATACTTTTACCTTTTCAAAATCACACTCAAATGCTATTTTTCTATGTCTAATTTGCTTCACTAAAGTGTCTTTTTCTTTTGAATAAATATCCTATACCTTAATTTTTTAGATCTCTCTATCTAAAAGATTTGACAAAATAGCTATGTATGTGCATAACATGCAAGGACAGAGTCAGAAAAATTGATCAGGGGCTAGACATGACTAAACTAATGAGATAACCCATATAAAAAGATGTAGATTTTAGAAGAGCGAAATAAAATTTCAAAGAAGGGAAAAATACAATTTTAGGGGCAGCAAAATACAATTCTACATACAAAATTAAAAGGGAAAAGAATAGTTTGGGGAGGGGGTGTGCACGGCCGTCCACTGTCATTCATGGGTGGGTTTGCCCCTAATAGCACGTGAAAGTACTAGCAATTGCCACTTTAATTTTCGTTTCATGTAGGGGCAAAATGATTTGTCCCTGAGTGAGATGGAATGAAATGTTTCGTCCCCTTCTTTTTTGTGTGTGTTTTTATTGCTATGGCTTTTTTTTTTCTCTTTGGCTTCTTAATGGCTATGTCATTTTTTCTTTGTTGAAATAATTTTTGTTAAGTGTGTCCTTGTTTATTGTGCTGATCTATTTTCTATATGCTTCTTTGAAATATCTTTTTTCTTTCCTTGCTTGCTTCTATTAAAACATGTTGGGATTGTCTATTTGGCCAACTATTATTTTTTCAATAAATTTGTCTGCTTTTAAAAGGTATTTTTACGACATCCTTTCAACTATTATTTTCTTATGAATGCACTATCAAATTTGTATCTGTTGGGGTAATTTTGAAATGTGGTTTTCCCTTACTTTACTCCTATTAATATAATTTCTTTCATGTATATGTGTTTATAATTTTTTTATATATTTTTTTATTTTGTCAAAAAATCCCCTGCAATGCAATCCTTTTTTTATTATGTTTCTTTTAAATAGTCTTTTTACCACGTGTTCCTGTTGACATATATATTTTAATATATGTTCCTTTTTATTTTTTTACTGTGTAATTTTTATTATTTTAAAAATAATACTTATAAAAATGTTTGTGCCGTTTTAAACAACAACTAAGATTTTGACTACTAAATAACTTTTTAAAAATAATAACACAATAATCACACCTTAACGAACGGATATAATCTATAGAATTACTCCCCACATGCTATGCACGTTGGGTGCAACTAGTAGGTAGAAATACAAGAAGAGAAGTCACAGCCCAAACAATCCTAATCAACGAAGAATGGGAGGAGCAGAAGTCTAGCCACGGGCCATGCAATTCCCATAACAAGGAACGTACTTACACATATACAAACACACAAAATCCCCAATATCACGCAATATTGTTTCAAAACTATTACAAGACAGGCCAAAACGTGTGTTTAACTGTGTCTGTATTTTTCCGGATTAAAAAGAAATGTATAATTAGACATAGTATGAAACCAAGAGAAAGAGGTTATATGCAAATACATTACTACAAAATATGGCACCACATGAAAATGTGGTACAACAGTATTTTTGTAACTTAAAACAGTACATTAGTTGCACGTTCATGTTACAACAGGCATATGAAGTAGAATGTAATACCATAAATAAAATAAATGCAGCACAATACACCAATTTTAGCCTAGCTTTAGGATTTGTAATAAGAAAGTACCGAATACACCGTTTGCGCTGCAGTGAGCAAAAGCAACATGAGGGCGGCGAGAAACGAAATTAGCGTCCAAGGGCTGCCAAAATACTCGGTTTTTAGCTTTGCCATCCACACATTCCTACGCTTCTTGCAAAATTCATTAACATCGTTAAACATTTGAGCGTAAAAGAACCGGTCTTGGTCGAAATAGACACCAGAGCAGAGCTTGTTGAACATGGTCGAAACCTTGACATCATCTCCGATCCTGTTATCAATAATTCCACGGTGTCGTAGTAACTCTACATCCTTGGGAGAGTTTATTAAGCAATCCATTACTCGCAAATAATCCGCAACTTTGTGGAGACTGTAATCATCACTGTACTGCTCGTAGGCGACGAGGTTTCGAAAGATGCTCTCAGTGTTGTCGTTAATTACCAACCGTGGGATGCTCAACACGCCATTGCAGAAGTCAAAATCATAAAAGCTGTCGCCTGCCTTGGCGACAAACTTGACTCCTACCTCTTCGAGTGCTGCTGCAGTCCTAATGAATTCACCTGTTTTCCGCTCATTTTTTGGTTGTTCTTGTGTTTCCGACACCAGAGCATGGTATACTAAACCAAGTAAATGAGGGATGTTATCCAGCCGATCTTTTAGAATACTAGAAAAGCGTACTGGTCTTCCACAAAACTCAAAATATTCAAGGGCTGACTCAACCAAATCGCCTTCCTCGACTTTTTGCTCCGTCAACGTAAACATAATGCGTAAAACGAAAAGGGGTATTTGATTTTCAAATAAAAGCATGTCACGCGCTAGAAGAGGCTTCATCCACCTTATTTTAAAAAGCATATCGTTCCTCCTTAAGGTTTCACCATCTTCACCAGGCTTCTTATTCCTTCGGAAGAGTTCAATCATAAATAAGCCATCAAGTACAAGGGATTTTCCGAAAGAATCTAGATCCATTTTAAAGATGTCCCGGTAGCAATCAAGAGCTTCTTGTACTCCATCATACAAATATGCTGTAATGTATCTCTCAATGCTCTCATTCTCTGTATCTAGAATCATGTTCGAGTAATGGAGTTTGTGCTTTTCCATGTCTTGTAATGGAGTCTTTCCATGGTGATAAGGTCCAATCGAAAGCAAAACCGGTTCATAATGCTTAGCACTTGCATCTGTGAGACCAGAGTGAACTTTGTGTATGAAACACTTAGGCTTGGCTCTTTCAACTAGAGAACGTACTGTTAGATAAACAATGAGTGCATATTAATAACTTGATTCTCCCATAGAAAGGAACAAAAGCAATTAGGATAAGGGAGCAAGACAAAATTCAGAAACACAAATGTGAAATGTGGGTGTTTTTATAAAGTTTTGACAGAAAACAACATCATGGACTAAGTGCTTTTTCAAAAGATACCTAAATTCTTGCCTCAAAACAATTTATAGACTAATTATAAGATTTTAATATAGTATGGGGACGCATCAGTTGACTAATAATCAGTTGCTAAATATGCTAATTGTATTTCACTCAACAAAATTTTATGAGAAAAAGGTAATTTACAGATGTAACAAGTATTAATTACAAAAATCCCTTCTCAACTATTGCACTTGTAACAATGTGCTTTTGATTTTCATAAGGTAATATTGGTCCCCAAATCTCTAAAATACTAACAAAAAAATCCTTATGTAGGAGTTTTGACCAATGTGACACATAATTGGCATGTGGTACATAATAAAAACTAATTGCCTTTGTTAGAATATAATTTATCTAGAAATGTGTTCGATTTAAACATTACTTTCCTTTTTATATATATCCTCATTTAAATTTTTATCATTTTATCCAATCAATTTTTTTACTTCCAAAACGTGTTATATTTATCCATTCATGTTTTTAAATTTTAGAAAAAAAAAATTAACAAACTAAATGCGCACATGCATAGCACATACTTTCAACTAAGATGTTTCAAATTCATAGAATAGTGGCATGCATGGAGACTCACTGGACTTCATATACTTATATCATTGGGGAACTTTGATAAATTTAATCTTTTAAAACTTACCTTTTTATTAATGTCACACATGTTTAAATGTGATACAACTTAAAAATATAATATGAGTGGTAATATGATACGGCTTTTTTTAAACATGGCATGAATAAACATATTTTTGTGAGAGTAAATTGCACTGTTAAACCCTAAACTATTCATTTTTTGCACAAGTACTCCAAACTTTTAATCTTGACAAAATACACCTTGAATTTTAAAATCATTAGCAATTAAGACCCAATAGCTAATAAGCTTTAAAAAGTATGGACAATTTTGATCACAAAATTTATACGTGTTTTTTTTAAAAGGTAGAGCTTGTCATTTCAAGAAAAAATTGAAGCTCAACGTGTGAAAAAAGTACTTAACGAAAATTTAAAATAGTCATTGGATCTCAATTGTTAATAATTTCTAAGTTCATAGTATATTGTATCAAGATTAAAAGTCCAATATATATAATGTAAAAAGTAAATAATTTAGAGTGTAATAGTATAATTTGTGTTTTTTTGAAAGTGTGGCACAACATTGAATTGAATTGGACATGATCAGGCTTTCGTCTGTCTTGTTTTGAATAATTTGAAAACGTGCCAAGATTTGACCACTGGATCGACTTATACCATAGAGGGCAAACGTCTGACACAAAATGCCATGATTTCCCCTTGTTTGCTTGCGGAGGAGATATGTAGCTCCCCAACCACACCACGTCAGAGCCCATGGAGCACGAGAAAGAATATCGCCGTCAGCGACCTTATCGAACTGTTTTTCAACGAATCCAACTGTGCAGATCCTCTGGAGTTATTGCTCTGTTGGTTCATGCTTTCTGCAACGTCGAGGGATGTCGTGGAGAGCTACAACAGAAGGAGTTGCCGCCGCCGACTTGATCAAACCTCTACTAACGAATCCAACGGCGCAGATCCTCTGGAGCCGTTGCTTCGTCGGTTTGTATAGCTCTGTTGCAACATCAAGAGCTGTCATTGAGAGTTGCAACGTCGAGATCTATCGCTGGCAACCTAATCGAACTGTTCTCCAACTAATCCAACGGCGTAGATCCTTTAGAGCTGTTGCTTCATCAGTTGATGTGGCTCTGCTGCAACGTCGAGAGCTGCTGTTGAGCACCAACTAAGATCGCTGCTGAAGCAGCAAGAACTGCTGTGGAGCACCAGCCAAAATTCAATATGAGGGCATGTTTAGTATTTTTTAAATATAATGTGTTGATATGGGATGACACTCCCTGCCACCATTTTTTTTTTTTGGCATAAATTCATCCACTTATGTGACATATATGTGCAGACCCATCCTGTTACCGTACTCAAACTAACTTTTCAGATGGGCTGGGCTACTTTGGATCTTTGCTTGTGCCCATCGCCAATTTGGGTTCCTAGGACATAGCCCAGAATTTGCTGCCCACTTTTCTCCCTTTTTCACCCAATCGAAAAGTTAATTTTCTATCTTGCCCCTCGCCGGTTTTTTTCTTCTTTTCATTCTCTTCCGCCTCTTGCCCTAACGCCGCATGCAATCTGTAGCGACGCGACTCAACGAAAGTTGTTTTCTATTTGAAAATGCAATAAAAAAATAACGAGATATTTTTCTATAAGACTAAAAAAAATGTCTTTGGCAGCCCCAATCACAGTGCGTTCCAAATTGAAGAAGAATTAAAAGTCTTCCAAGTTTCATTATCAACAAGAACACCTTTTTTTTTTTTTTTTGGTTTCCTCCACAAATTAAAAGTCTTCCAAGTTTCAATGTCAACAAGAACATCTTTTTTTGTTTCGTCCAGAAATTTTTCTCCATTTGATATTAAACTAAAGTATAGTGTCGTTTGAGTGATTGACGCCGACTTCATCAGTCACACTTGCATCCACAGCAACGTTCAACCGTCAACTCCACGGGCCACGCTGCTCTAAACTTTGACATGAACGTCCGTAGTCCATCCCATAGGCTCCAGAATGTTCAGCCACGCCGTCAAAAAACTTGGCTGTAGATCACCGAATAACAAATCGTATCACGTCTTATGCTTGTAAGATCATTGTTTGTGAATGATGCTTTTAAGGGTGGTTTTGTAATTATTTGTATTAAAAAAAAGGCTAAATTGCACTTTTGCCTCCACTACTACAAATTGGAGATTAAACAATGTCTGTTTTACGACCTTTTATAAAAAAAACTGTCGTCTTATGTAGTAAACGAACACGGAACAGAAATGCTAGATTGGACAACGGTTTTCACAAAACCGTCGCCTATGTCAAGAATTTTCAAAATCTATAAATTCTAAAGTTTTCCTCCTAAATCCCTCATTCTTTCTCTAAGTTCTCTCTATCTTTCTCTTCCTTATCTCTTAACTACTTCTAACTCAGCTTCTAACTCTTTCTCTAAATTTCTTCTATCCTCTTTCTCTCTTTCTCAAAATTTCACGATGTCGTGACTCACTATCAAACCATTATTGTCACGGCCTCTGCCTCCGTCATGAGCACCAAAATTTGGGTACATTTACACTATGCTTGGTACGAGGGAGAGAGGAAGGGATGGAGAAGGTGGAGGGAGAGAGACAAAAAGGGAAGCCAAATCTTTTATTTGGTTAGAGGGAGAGGAGGAAGGAGCAGACAGGTGGAGGGATGTGGTCTCCCCCACGGCCCACCAAATTAGATCCTTCTATTAATAGAACGATCTAATCAATTCATCACTTTAAGTTTCAAAAATTTTGCTCTCTAAATAAATAATTATAATTACTATAAATGTACTATATAGTAATTTCATGAATAACTATCATCTATTCTCCCAACTCTCCTTCCATCCTATCAAATAACACAAAAAATTACTACAATCCTCTCCATCCTTTCTACTCTCCATCCCTCCAACTCTCTCCATCCTTCATACTCCCCATCCTTCCTACCAAATGGAGTCTTAGAATCTTTTGAAATTTTCTTCTTTTGAATTTAATTTTTTTTTCAAATTTTGAGTTTTCCTTTGTGTTTGGTTAAGTATTTTCTTTGTTGTTGTTGTTGTTGTTGTTGTTGTTGTTGTTGTTGTATTTTGTAGAAAAACTTTGTCTATGGTTTTTGAAATATTTGTGTTATATGCATACCTATTGTATACATTTTTGAAAATCGTTATGTATTTTTTTTGCATTAGACACAAATAAAGTTTATCAAACAAGAGGACGTAAATTTGTGTATAATATTTGAAATTATTCTTTGAGATGAAATTGTTTTAGTGAAAATATATATATATTTTTTAATTTCAAGGCTTTTAACAACAGTTTTTGCAAAACTGACATGTTAGATGACGGCTTTAGTTAAAACCATCGTCTAATGTGCTGTTTAAACAGCGGTTACTACATATTATGACTATAGATTACATGACAGTTTAGCTAATTGTCGTCTTCTTAAGATAAGACGCCGGTTTAAAATCATCCTGTAGCCTTTGATCTGTACGAGTTTATGAACTTTGGTTACTTTATTATCTTGCCCCTTGAACTTTAAAACCTGGCATGCATACCCCTGAAACTTTAAAACGTTAGGAAAAATACCCCTTGAAGAACATAAGCAAAAATGCCCCTTTTTGTTACATTCCCCTTAAAAATTTTTTTTTGCACTCCTAAACTTTATTAACTATGTCATATTGCCTCTTAAACTTGAAAAATTGGTATGTCTACCCCCTAAAACTTTTTTTTCTTTTATAGTCAACCTCAATCTCAAAAAAGAAAAGAAAAAAGTTCGAGGGGTGAATGTAATATTTGGTGAAGTTTAAGGGATAAGATGACATTATTACTAAAGTTTGAGAGGCAAAAATAAAATTTTAAGGATGGAATGTAACAAAATGAGATATTTTTGCTAACATTTTAAAATTACAGGGGTATTTTTGCCTACATTTTAAAGTTTAAAGGGGTGTGCATGTCAGTTTTTAAAGTTCAGGGGCAATATGACAAAGTAATCAAAGTTCAGTAGGTAAAAATAAAATTGAATCTTAATTTTATTATATAGGCCATGTAGTAGATAACACACGGGATAGGCTACCAATGAGAAAGCTAAATTTTTGTATTTTTTTTACAAAAGAACTTTCAACAACAATTTTTGGTGAAAACTGTTATGGTATCTACCTTTCCACGACAGGTTTCACCAAAAATGGTTATGGAAACATGTTGGGACCACAAAAACGGAACTCAAGTTCTATTTTTACACGATAATTATATAACTATCATGCAATCTTTTAAGATACAATGACATTGGATTCCACGAGAGTTTTTTAACTATTGTGCTAATTTTCATGACAATTTTTGACCGTCGTAAAATCCATTATTTCTAATACCGTAGGACACTAAATTAGTGAAAGTTGCATACATAAAATGAGGTTGCATTTAATGCTCCTCGAGGTGCAACCAAGATTCAAGTATCAAGGTATTTATTCTAAGTATACGTGAACAAAATTGTTAATTCTAAAAAATACATTAATATTTAATATTTAAAATAAAAGCTTGCGTTAGTTTCAAAAATTTCTAAGATAAGAGGGGATTGTCAAATGCGGTTAGTTTGTACTAAGTTATATTCACGATATAATATATGAGGTGATACACGGTTCAATTGCAATGTAACGTTATAGTAATACCATTTACTAGAAGTTTTAGAAGAATGGCGATAATTTGCACAAAGATACCCTTTTGCGATAATCTGTAGCTAGTGTAATGTAACAACTTTCGTTGTTATAATTTATAATTTGTAAATCGCTAACATATTTTATTAATTATAAGCAATCAAATTGAAGTCCAGACAACGCAGATAACACACAGGATATTGGTCAACCCGTGGGAAACTAGTTGAAACAACACAATCCTTTTGTTGCCAGTCACACATTTAAACGTCGGGGTCTTTACAAGAATACTATAAATTCTCCGCTTGGATTGATTTATTTCACAAGCAAAAAAATATTTGTAGAAAATGTCACAACTATGTCATGCAATATATTTAGAGTACAAAATATGCCCTTAAGCTCTATGGTGTTCATGTCAATTCAGGGCGATTGGTTTTTTGTTGAAATGTTTGTTAGTCAAGAGGATATAATTGTTTAACAAAATAATTTTGTTTAAATTGCATGACAATGAATGCAAAACTTTTTTAGACTATGATAAAGTTCAATTCACAAGATTTTTTGTGTCATCTTCCCTAAATATCTCTCTAATATAATGCATGTCGTGCCAAAAGTAACCTTTAACAAGTAGAACATAATATCGCCCTCTTGATAAGAAAAATAAGTGTCGATAAAGGTATTACTTATCCTAGTGTTTATTATACCCTTTTAATACTAACTGATTTGACATTTTGCTCCTTATTCCTTTATTAATGAGTATGAAGAAATATTGTTACATCCAATGAGTTTTTTTAATGAAAAAATTTAGTTATGTAACTTAAATTATCATAGCCATCTTTTGGTCAATTTTAGTACAACCACCCATTAACATTAAAAAGTTGATTAATTACTAAAATTATCTCTTAATTATAGTCTTTGTAATAATTTGATTCCTAATTTTTAAAACATAACATGTAGTTCCCAATCCATAAAATATTAACAAAAATAAAAAACTCATGTTTGTTAGAATTTTTAATGAGAAAGCACATATCACTTAAAGATTAAGGGTCATTTTATAATTTAGTAAACAACTACTTTGCCGGCCTCTCTAAATACATTCACGTGGAAGTGGAAGGAGAACATATTAATGATTTTAAATCTTTTTGGGGTTTTTACTTCTTTTTTCTTTACAATTAAATTTTTAAATGAGTTCAACTTTTAAATTTAAATTCGCTTTGGAGATTATTTTTTAGGGGTTTTTTGCTTCTTTATTCTTTACAATTAAATATTTATATAATATAAAATACTCCTATATTTTAGGCTACATGCCACTTTTGTTCAAGTTTGGTTAAAACTCTAAGAGACAGAGGAAAACGAATGTTACATATTAAACATCAGGAGCATGTTGTATATTCAAGCAGAATTAAAAATTAACCTTTAAAAAATTGATCTTACAATAAAAAAATGATATTTGAAAGTTAAATTCTCTAACACCTCCTGAGTCAGTACTCTAAAAAAAAAAATTCAAGTTTTAAGTTGAGGGCTAACTTCATAAATAGTCCTTAAGGTTTACCATTATTCTTAGTTTAGTTCTTGACATTTCAAGAGTCTCATTTTGTCCCCAATCTTTTAATTTGTTTCAAATTTCATCCCTCTATTAGTTTGATGTTAAATATTTAACAGAATATTCTTAAAATATCTCACTTTATTTCCTAATATATTATTTTTTTTCACTTGTGGTCCCTCTGTAATAACTAAAAATTATTAGGGATTAAAATTTGAAAAATCTAAAGTAAAAAACTTAATATAATGATTTTGACACATGTAATTGAAAAGAAATTTGATCTAGTAGAAGTAAGATGATTTTTAATTTATAAAAAGATAAGTTAAATTTTTATAGTAGTATATAAGTATTAGATTAGGGACTAAATGTGAAACAAAGTAATAGATTAGAGACCAAAAATGAACAAAATAATATATTTGGGATCCAAGCGGGATATTTTAAGAAAATTCTGTTAAATATATAAAGTCAAACTGACAGAGGGGTTAAATCTAAAACAAACTAAAAGATAAGGGACCAAATGAAACTTTTTAAATATTGAAGACTAAAATAAGACTTATGTAAAACTTAAAGACTATTTATGAAATTAACCCTTAAGTTAATTTTCTTTTCCCTTTAAAAGGAAAGAAATTATTAATTAAAAGCGATCAAACAGAGAAAAGGAATAATATAAACATAACAAAACAATTCCCGTACCGTAATCCCCAAAGCCGCTGGTTTTGGGCGGCAATTCTATCGTAATCCTTGCATCGTCATGGCGTTCTATTTCACCCTTATCTAAGACAACGAACAAACGTTCACTTTCTTTGCCAATAAAAAAAAAAAAAGAATATTTGGACGCAAGTGTAATAATATTATTAGGACTTGAAAAGAAAGAAACCTTTAGTGAGGCCCCTTTGTGATGTCGATGATTCCGCATGCGGAAGCGAAGGCCAGGATTGGGCTTCTGAAATTTAGAAGCAACAAGAGGATAAAGAACTCAGAGATTTGAAGTAAAAGAAGTTTTCATAAAAAAATGATAAAGATAAATAAAGAAAATTAAACCTAGTTTAAATCAAGAGCTTTGAATCAAAATTTGTTTGAAATATAAATTTTATGAGAAAAATATTGTATCGAAGTTTGTTTCAACCACAATTTGTAGCTTAAACTACGTTCTTAAAAACGCTACCCAAAATCCCAAAAGCAAAACACTTTCCGCTCACCGCTGTGTTGAGCAACGCCAATTTTCACCACACTTTCTCCATTCACTTCTTCCTTCCCTTTTCCTGTTAAAGAAACAACAAATGAAAATGGTTGAGGTTCTGGTTTTAATGATTCTGAAATATTCATTGGAAAACACTAACATGAAAAATAAATGTTTCAGCTTGTTCTAAATTGTACATGATAAACAAGACTTTCGTAGAATTTTCTTTCATAAGAAAATGATTTCAAAATCATTATCACAGTGGTTGACTTTCAAAAACTCAACCAAAAATTTCTACTTTGAAAACATACACTTGATGTGGAAATTGTTTATAGTACGATCTGATAGAGAAAAAAAACATACAAACTACCTTCAGGAAGTCGCTGCGGGAACGGTCTTGATTCCATAGGTGAAAGTTCCATGTGATCTTAGCACTGCAAATCAAACGCTTTAGTTTTTTTAGAAAGAAAATTACACTGTCACCCCCCCTGATTCTTATCAATATTACAATAGCAATCCTTTAATAGTAAAGCCTAACGACCGAAAAATATTTAAAAAGCCCAAAATACCCCCTTAAATAATAAAAACAGTTAAAACTACGATAATATGCATAAAATAATAATTTTCGGCAAAGTTTTTAGTCCAACGGCCATACTGTCCGTTGTGTGTAACATTTTTAGTGTTGTCTTATAACATAGAAAGCTGACTCTCACATGACAGTAGACTATACTGAAAGAAATTGTGTGTCATACGAACGTACATATTGCAAATATCCAACCAACATTGAAACATATGCTAAACCGATATGGCTGTCAGACTAAATGGGTGTTTAAAAAAATGGTGAGAATCAGTGGTGAGAACTATTTTTACTGTAGTATGTGAGAGTTTTACATTGTAGCAATTTTTTTTTATTGTTACTGTAGCATATAAGAACTTTTTACTGTTAATAACTAAGTTTGTGGTGGGAACTGAGTGGTTTCCATCACTGCCAAACACCCCATAAAAGTCATTTCAATAATTTTTCTCTTCAAACATAAAGTAACATTTTTATTAACATAAAACCTCTAACATTTTTATTGGGAAATTTGATTTTCTGAAATGCTTTATTTTATCTTATTTACTTTATTATCTTTTGCATTCTTTTCTCAAGTCCTCTATTTGCATTTTTTTTTTAACTTCTTATTGCTAGAATTTCGGCCTTTCCTTTCCATGTTTTTCATCAGGCGTGTTTTTAAAGCTTTGTATTGTTCTTGATTTTGTAATAAAAAATATAGAATTTTACAAGATGTCAAATTCAACTACAAGCCCTCAAATACATCTACTTAAGTACAAGAAAAAGGATTACAAAATGGGACCAATGACGCGTTTTCCTCTCAACTATAGCCTTTGTCACCAAGTGCCACCTAAACTTTTATTTTTAAAGATTTTCCTTGAACTTCAGAATTCTTGTAAATTTTTCCCGTCCATTATGATTCATACTAATTACTGCATACCAAACTTCCTATCAGGGCAATGCTCTACCAATTCAAAGAACAATTTTTGGATCTCAAAATCCTCTACAATAAATCAATACAAAATTAAACGCACATGGATCAAGGAATTTTAAATCTAATGGGCATTTGTGTACTTATAGTGGCATGTTTGAAAGAGTTATTTGTATACTTGATTAGTTGTGTGCTTCTTTGGTTCCCTCTTAAAGGAATTCAGTACATGTATTAACCCTTAAGCATTTTTAATCGAACCTACGGGTGGTTTTAATTCATGGTCGACGTTGTGTTTTAATATTTGAATTAGTATTTACACCTCTTTAATTTGAAATGCAATTACGTTTTCAAAAAAAAAAAAAAAATCTAGTGGGCAAATGTTAGATTTATGTGCGACAGTTGACTATACTTGGATATCCTAGTTGTTTTTGGAGGTTGCAAATTCTTATGGGAGAGTCGATACAAATATTATCAGCTTCTATTTGATTGTCATCATACGCACGACTTTGGCAACATAACGAAGTTTAATTTGGCTTGCCTAGGGGCAAGTACTAATTTCTCAACGCTCTTTCAATTGAAAAAAGAAGGAGAAGAAGAAGAAGAAGAAGAAGAAGTTATAGTATTGTCAGTTCTTGAATAATGAACATAGTCACTTTGGTCTCTAAAATTTTAGTTTTGACAATTTATTCTCTTAACTTTTTTTTTTTGTACAATTTTAATCCCTAACACTAAATTTGATAAATTATTTCTAAAATTTCACCAAGTTAATCACGTTCAATCACATAGCAACTAAGATTTTTAGGTAAACAGTTAAATTATATTAAGTGCAAAATTTGCTCGGTCTTTAAGGGTTTTTAACAACAATGAAGTGTATGTTAGGAAACACAATTACAATAAAAGTTAGAACAACTTTACCGTAGTATGTAAAATCTTTACACTATAGTTTACTTTTACGTTACACTATAATATGTAAGAGTTTTATATTGTAGCAGTTCTAACTATGTAGTTGAAACGTGGTCGTCAAACGCACCCGAAAAGTTTATTTTTCTCTCAAAAAAAGTATGAGTATTTTTTTCCCTCTTAATATTTTATTTCAACAAATAGAATGTTTACAACTGCATATGAACAAGCAAATAAGATCATTAAAACTAAAAAAACCTAAGAAAATAAAAATAATTGGGGAATTTCTACAATAAGAACCTCCAAATGTTCTTATTGAAAAGAACTTTTTTCTTCCATCAGATTTAGATCTTATGGTCAAAAATAAAAGAGCTCATTTTTAGTTAAATGAGCCAATCTACCCCAAATCTATTACAAAACACAAGGAAAAAAACCCTTCAAACTGAAAATTCTTTTAAAAAAATTCAAAGGTAGATCTGCTCCTTTCTCTAGTGAGGCCAAGTTGCCAGGGAGTAGGATGGGGATGGCTTTGGGTATGACTCACCCAACAATAGCAGATCGAGGATGGTAGTCACGAATCGTCATAAGCCCGTGGGAGGTTGGAGCTGCTTCGTGTGGGGGATCTCAATCGCGATTTTTGACCTGTCACGTGGACAATAGCTGTCGTGACAGGATCATGACGGGTGCGAAGGAGTTGCAGCCTTGTTGTGACCACCGTGCAACCCTATTATGACCCCCGTGGGTCCATTGCGACAGTGGTCACAATTCCATTATGAATCTGCTCGTAAGGGTTGCGAAAGTCTATCATTGAGGTCACGAAGGTCTGTCTCTAGGGTTGCTACCACCATCGGGCATAGTAGTAGCAACTAATTTTGAAAGCAAGGGTTGCTGATGGAAGGCGTAGGGGCTCTTGTTTAATTTTTTTAATTTTTTCTTTAACAATTAAGTTTTTTTAATTTTCTTTTTTATTATATATGAACAATCATATTGTTATTTCGTAAAATTAAGGACTCGTTTGTTTCGAGAACTTTTTGGATTCTTTAGACTTAAATTGGAATTCGAATATTAAAAATCCTTTGGATACATCTTTGTTTCTCCCAAAATTTGAATCTTGTGAGTATAAAAAATCCAAGTTTTCAGAGTTTTGACTCCCCCTAAACTTTTGATACTCGGATATTTCAGCTACATAAAAAACTAAAATTTTTCGCTCCGTTAGATATGTGTTTATTTCTTCCAAAATCTGAATCCTTTGAGTATCAAGAATCCAAGTTTTTAGAGTTTTAACTCATCCTTAAACTTATACTTAGATATCTATGCTATAGTAAAAACTAAAATTTTCTCTCTTATATTTGAGAAAAAAAATAATTTCTTCATTTGTTATCAATTAAGATTTATTCTTTTTTCGTTGTGTTCCTGGTAAATAGAGGCATAAATTAAGATCGATATTGCATATTTTTTAGGATCATTAATATTAAGATTTTATTAGATTTGTTGATAAATCAACAACTATTTTCACAACCTCTCCAAACACAAATTTCCCTTTTATTTCATACTCATATTAAAACTTAAATGCACATCCAAACGTCAATTTGGATAACAATTCAAATCACTAACTTAAATCTTAATTCAAATTATACTAACTCAAATCAAATCATTAATTTAAACCTATTTACAAAACTGGCCTAGATTAATTCGAAAGGCTTAAAAAAATGTGTTTATGGCATTCCCCAAATAATAATTAGAACTTCAAAGCGGAAAAGAATCACGAAATTATTCACGTGGCACCCACTAGCTTTAGGAAAAGAAAAAAAAAATCCTTAAAACGGAAAAAAAAAAAAACCAAAAAAAAAAAAAGACGAAGAAGAAGAGAAAGGGGGACGGCTCTAGCGCATTCTTCCTTCTTCATTCCTTCGAGACTGCTTCAAAGAAGCAGAACCCGCGAAAGCCAAAATTTGGAGAGACCCTAAAATCTTGGATTCTAATGGAAGAAGACGATGATTTCGTGATGAAATCGGAGTCCGCAGACTCAATGGTTTCGGTTACGCTTGGCAGAGTGATGCACACTCTTCTCAGTTCTCGCCCCAGAAAACTCAACGACGCCATTTCCCGCCTCTCCTCCGACCTCCGAACTAGACCGTCCCTCGGTTCGTTTGCATTTCAGAATTTTCAAATCAATTTCAGTAATCTTCTCAAGGTCTTAATTTCATTTTCAGTTTGTTTTGTTTAATTTTGTTCTTCAGGTTCATTGGATGAATCTCTCTGGTTTCTGCACAAGTATGTTAAGGACGCGGCGGAAAAGAACGAGTCTTTCGATGAGATTCTCGTTCCCATGCTTGAAAATGTACGTTAGGTGAATTTTTCTTAAATT
This sequence comes from Artocarpus hirsutus, assembly GCA_946598075.1. NCBI lineage: Eukaryota > Viridiplantae > Streptophyta > Magnoliopsida > Rosales > Moraceae > Artocarpus > Artocarpus hirsutus. The sequence goes on from CAMOHE010024800.1 coordinate 51,937, forward strand.
AATTTAATGTGTATTGTATTTGCTTTGATTTTCATGTAATTATTATGCTTAATTTTGCTTCTAATTTTCATGTAATTGTTTAAAGAACAAGTGATTGGATGATATTCTCGTTATCATGCTTGAAAATGTGTGGTATTAGAATTAGCTCAAATTTAATTAATTGAAGTGTATTTGTTTTAATTTTCCTCTAACTATTGGCCTAATTTTGCTCCTAATTTTTACATAATTATCTGAAGAACGAGACTTTGGTTAATATTCTCATGCTAAAATTAACTTGCTAGAAGCTTATTTGCTCTAATTTTCATGTAATTATTATGCTTAATTTTGCTCCTAATTGAAATGTCAAAAACAGTCTTTGAAGTCCAAGGATGTGAAGAATTCACATGGAGGGCAAACCATGATGCTTCTGAACTGGCTATTCC
>CAMOHE010024802.1:0-37312 GCA_946598075.1 Artocarpus hirsutus
AGCTCATGTGCATTACAATCAAATCACTCTTTAGAATCTCACCCCTAATCATTATTTTACAAGGTTTACATATACAGTTTACACACACCAGCCCCAAGGGTGAGGTGATAATCAAAGGCTCATCAAATTCTTCTACTTCTAATCCTAAGGCATGTACAAAAGAACTTGAAATGAGAGAATGAGTGGCATTAATATCGAACAAAACGTGTGCTAAAGATTGTGAGACTAAATCCATACCGTCGACGACTGCGTTACTAATCTGTGCATCCAAACTCCCTAAAGTCATGCTGTGAACTTGGGCTGGAGCTTTCCCCTTTCCTCTACCAATGCTGTTGGGTCTTAGATTGGTCGGACGATACTACTGTAGTGGAGGAGACTGAACGCTAGCCGTACTTGGTGCTTGATACTATAGGGCATTACATTGAAAGTTTTATGGCTGGTATCCTTGCGCTAGGTGTGGCAATTGCTAAGGAGTGAATTGATGGAACTGTAGCTAAAGGAATTGCTGAGGTAGAGGTAAAAACTAAGGTTAAGGTTGATGACTTGTACCTTCTCCGGTCTGAAGTCCTAGGCAAGCATTCCTAATCAAGTAGCTTTTCTTGATGTGTCTCGGTTGCTGGTGATAATGGCACTCAAAGCTATAGGGGTTACTGCGCCCGCTGCTTGAGGAACTGTTGCGCCCGCTAACGTTGCCTTGCTGATTCTTTACCTGAGCTTGGTGACTGCTAACTTTCCTGTTGCTCCTCTAAGGTCCTCTGACTGTCCTTACCCAGTCCTCATAGTAGTGCGCATAATTGTTCTCCACAGATATAGCTAATGATGCTAGCTCGCCAAAATTTTAGAGTCGAAGAGCGACCACTTGCCATCGAATGGAAGCGTTAAGCCCCTCTTGAAACTTAATACACTTCTCACACTCCGATGCCACAGCAGATGGAGCAAACCTTGCCAACTCATTAAACTTTGCCTCGTACTCCTAAACTGACATATCATCCTGCTCCAATCTATAAAATTCAGTAGCTTTTTGATCTCTATATCCTTACAGGAAGTAACACTTATAGAATAACTTCTCGAACCTGTCTGAGCTAATATTCTTGTTGTTTTCTAGACGTCTAGCTTGCTTCCACCAAGTATTAGTGCCACCTTTAAGTTTATAAGCTACAAACTCCACTCGATATTCCATTGGTATACCAAGGGTATCCAAATGCTTCAAAACCGAGTTTAACCAATATTTAGTCACCTACAGGTCCCCATTTCTGTTAAAAGTTAGAATAGATGCACGTCGAAACTCCTTAAAGTACGTATGCCAATGACTTGCCTCGAAATCCTCTGGTCTTGCCCTTGCTACCATCTGTGAAAACCAGCAAGCATCGCCCTCATCATACTTTCCTCATTTCTCGGGTTTACGTCAGCAGCAAATGAACGACGTTTGGGTGCCATTCTCTCACTTCTAAAAACAAAATTGGACTATTAGTGGTATTTTATTATCGTACCTATGTGTGCACAATTCCCAAGGTTTATAACCTAAGGCTCTGATACCATTCTGTCACGCCCCGAAAACCCAAGAGGTGATGTAGCAGATTAATTAATTTAATTAAATTTTAGTTAAAATCTACCAATTTAAGGAATTAAATAATTATCAAAAGGTGATAAATTTAAGACCTTTTAGGCGATTATAAAAATAATAAAACGGTTAAGGGAAAAATAAAATAAGAATAACAAAGAAGGAGGAATACATGTTGGTTCTCACCAGGCCTATAACTTGTGCACACACATAGTATCGATAATAATTAAATCTACAACCACAGTCCAATGAGAAAAGAAAAATTAAAATAATACATGCCTTAATTAAATGACACAAATAACCTACTCGGGGTCGTCTATTGCTTGTGAGTCGGATCAATGGACTCTCTGTTAGTCTTAAGCTGGATTCCACCTAAAGGGGAAGGGTTTTGAAAGCAAATAAAAAGTGAACAAAAGACTCAGTAGGACTAGGCTTTAAAATAAATAAATAATTTGAAAATAAAATTTATCATTCAAGAAAAATAATTAGAAAATAGAATTAAATAAATAAATTCATTTAAATTATTCTTACCAAAATCAATTCGTCTAGAAAGTATTTATTATCTTTCTTGGGCAAACCATAATTATCACCACCATAGTGGCTCAGCTAGGTTTCGAGACCTGCTCCCAAGGTCGCACTCTACACGACCCGATCTCTAAGTATGACATAATGCCCATCTATGCATTTTTATAGTTATGAAAATCTCATTTTACTAAGTATATTTATTTACATTAATTATGCATTCTTTATGAATATCCTTTCATTCAACAGTTTATGAAAACAACTGATGAAAATCTTTTTCAATTATTCATTGAAAATATTTTGAAAGAATTCTTTTTAAGGCTAAAATCGTTTAAAAATATGGCTGCAAAGAAAAGGGGTGAAATTCCTACCTCAATACCCAGCACCGTAGTCCTACTCTGCTATACATTAGCTTCATGTAACCATGAATAACCTTAAATATAAACTAAGTTCATCAAAATCTAACTTAAGATATTCTATGTTGCTAAGCTATCGTATAGTATTCTAGTGTGCCATTTATGTCTATAAAATCATAATTTAAGGTTAAAATCTCAATCTAGGTTTAAAATAGGAAAAACGGGTGAAAAATGACAAATTTTCATAAAGCCCGGTCGGCCTACTGGTTCCTCTGGTCTAGAGTTTGGCCTACCAACAAACTAGGACCAGCCTACCAAACTGTTTCTAGGTTCGGCCTGTCGAACTCATGCATCTAGCTTATCGAACTTTAAGTTCGGCCTGCCAAACTAGAAAAATCTAAAAATTTCTATATTCGAGCTTCGGCCTCTCGGAGCTTAAATCTTCATTTCCAACTTGTTTTCTCAGTTCCCAAGCATAGAAAACATTCATAGATTATAGAAAAACATACTAAAACACTTTTAAACACATTTAAACAAGATTTGCTCAAGGATTTTCAAAGAAACCCAAAAATGCAAAAAAATGGAGAAAAATAGAAAAACTTGATTCTATCTTTATTTTTGTTCAATCTAGCTTAGCTTCAGGTTGGGTTGTGCTATACTAACTTATGTTAAAGGTTTTCTAAGCTCATAAAACCTAGATTACAACGTTTTAAAGAAATTTAGAAAATTGAAACAAAGTTTGAAAATTTAAAAATAAAAGAATTTACCTCAAATTGGAGCTTTACGACGAGTTTGCGAAAGCTCAATCGTATTCCTTGACCTCCAATCCAGCTAAGAATTAAAGCTTAGATTCAAAATTTTTTGAATCAAAGAGAGGGGAGAGAGAGAGGGAAAACGCAGAGGGAGAAAGAGGGGGAGACAACATGGGAGAAGAGAGAGAGTAGGCTGAGAGAGTGAGAGGGAGAGAGGCTTTGTAGAGGGAAAACCGTGTGCCATCCACGGTTTTGTAAAAAGGATGTATCTGGCATTTGATGATTTGTTTTGTTTAAAAATTTAAAATAACAAACAAATAAAACAATTAAGAGTAGTTGAAAGTAGCTTAGAAATAGCATTAATTTGACAATGTTACAAAATAATTAAATTGAGTTTGGATTACATCGTAGCACACTGATTCATTATTTTATACACTAATCATACTTAATTAATTTTGGGGTGTTACATTTGTGGTCCTCTTTCAATCTACACCAAAGAGCCTTCTTTATCAGTTTGATTCATGTTATTTTGCCGATGAGTCATGAAAACAAAAATACTCCAAAAAAATTTAAAATGAACAACGAAAATATGAAGACAAAAAAGGCCAACCAACCGAAAGTAAAGACAACAAAAATGATCAACATGCATGCAGTTAGAGACATCAATGTAAGTTTTTTCTTGTTTTCTAGCTAAATTAATGGATGAACCTCCCTCTTTGGAGATTTCCTTTTGCTGAAGAGTAAAAGAACATCAATTTCACTTGAAGATTTGATGGTTAAATTCAAATAAGAGAAGACTAAAAGAATGATTAAGTAAGAAGGTAGATAATTCTATGGTAATTTACCCAAAAAAAAGAGAAAATTTTATGGTTGGACACATTGTTTTGCTCCACTAGTAAGGCAAGTTTATATCCATTTTATTAAATTTAACAATTTAATTTATGAGTAAGAGTATTTTTATGTCAATAAAATGTACACTCATAAATATCACACCATTAAAACTTAAAACTTAATAAAATAGTTAGTAAAATTGTTCTATTGATAGGGCAAAATGTGGTGATGCTCGACCATTAATTTGTACGTTACCTAAACTTTAATTACTTGCAAAATGTATAATAAATTAAATTTACATAAAGAGCCAAGTTAAATATGGATTTGTAAAAATGCTAGCTGGTTGAGTTAGTAAAGTAAATTACTAATATCGAATCTTAAGGACTTGAGATCTTTAAATTCAATTGACTTCCCCCCTTTCTCCTAAGTATCTAGGGTTATTCTCTTTCTCTTTAGTGCATCGCAATTGCGTTGGAGACCTAGCCGCTGCTTGGCTGGCTTTTAGTTCTCAAGCCAAGAGCTGGTACTCAAGGTTTCACAATGACTCTTTGGTGGTGTCTCGCTGCAAATCTACAGCGTTCCTAAGGCGACTTTGATGAGACGAAAAGGTGGAGCACTATGCTCCAGGGTTTCTCCTTCAGAGCGTCGGCATCTGATGGTGCTGCGTCTTTGGGGGAATTTTGCCTTGTCATCGTCTAGCATCTATGGAGGTGGTGCTTGGTGTGAGATAGCATGTTATCGGCTATGTCTTCTTCTTTTGCCTTCGATAAGGGGTGATTTATCAAGTGGTTGTTCCTATGTGAGGAGCTTTGCTCTGGTGGTGTAGCTTCGAGGCCCTAGGTGCGCCTCGGTGGAGGCATGATTACGTTTGCTTCGTGGTCTTATCGTCTTTGGTATTGATTTTCCCTCTCGTGATTGCTCATTTCTTGCAGGTTATTTTTCGTCCTAGGTTCCGTGTTTTCTTAGAGCTTGTTCGTCAACAACTGTGCGAGTCCGAGTCCGTTTCTTTTATCTCTATTTGTAGTTTTGGTTTTATTTTTCAATAATGTTTGCTTGTTGGTTGTTTTTTGCCTTTGGTTTTACTTTGTTTTGCGAGTTTGTGTTTCCATTGCAATAATAGAAGATGGTGTCACCATCTTCTGATTTATTTGTTTGTGTCCAGTCTGTAAGAGTGTTATTTTGCATTGTTGTCTTCTTTTGTATTGTAGATGGTGAGCTTTGTATTATAATGTTATGATCCTTAATCATTTGATTTTCCTTTTGATTTTCAGGGTTTCTTAGAAGAGCATAATATAGCTTGTTTCTAGATGTATCTAAGTACTCTCATTTCTCGAGCTTCTGACACTCCCCTTTTGTTTCTTTTGAGCGTTATGTCTTGTAATGTTTTGCTGGTTCAATGAAATCTTTTTCTTAAAAAAGAAAAAGAAAAAAGAGGTCATTAAATTCAGCTAATTTGATAAAAACAAATAAATAATTTGATATATTGTGAACATTAAAGTTTGGCTTAGTAAAGACAGAAAAAAATTTTCCAACTTTAAGATGATAACCTATTTTTTTAAGGGAAAAATAGTAATATAACTTACCGTAACTTTTATGGTAAAAATGTATTTTTTCTTTTTAATAGAAATTATTATTTTAGTTATTAGATTAATTTTTTAATAGTCTTATATATTAGTAATTACATTAAAAATTTACTTATATAAAACTGTTTCTAATTATAAATCAAATCCTTAAAAGCTTGATGCAATGGCTAAATAATAATTCCTACCAACAGCGAGATAGTCTTTGTAAGAACTTCCTATAATTAACAGCGAAAACTCACCTTTGAGGATCATATGTTTGTTACTTGCAGAGTACAAAAAGAAGTCCTAATTAAATCGTCCACATTACTTTTTTTTCTTTTCTTTTTGCTGTCCAAGAAGTCAAAAAGTAGGTTTAATGATAGATTAAAAGATGGGTTAAAGACAAGAAAACAAAAATCAAGGATTTCTTTCTACCGTTATTTTTGGCGTAGTCTCCATCTAACCAAACTTTGTAACATTCAATGCTGAATATTTAAGGCTGTGTTTGATGAAGGGAAAATAAAATAAAGAGGAGAAAAATATATATAATTTAGGTGAGAGAAAACAGAGAATCTTTCTATTCTTATGTTTTTTTTGGAATTCTTTAAATTTTGTCCTTTACTTAATCCATTCTCTCCTCGCCACTAATACTTGAACATCCCTTCACTAATCCTCTCACTTTAACTCCTCTTTCTAGTTTTCCTTTTTCCAAACAAGGCCTAGTTAAGGAATACCCATTGACAAGGTTATTTTGTTTTCTTTTTGATCAGATCATTTGTAGCGTAAAGGCTGTCTTAGAAAAGGCAGCTAAACAAATGAAAGCTCAAAATTTTTTTTTTCTGATGAGTAAATGAAAGCTCAAATTGGCAGATTAGATTAACCTGATAGATCTCATATTACAGCATGTATTCACCTCTGTTTCATTTGCACGCGCTGCACCAACATAAGTAATCATGATAGTGCTTTATAGAATGTCACATTTGTTGGTTTGTTAAGTACTGTTGATTGTACAAGTACAACGTCCCTCCACAAATTTGCAAGCAGAGTGAAAGAGAAAAAATAAAAAATACCCAAAATATCTCCCACGTTTGTCTAAATACTATTTTTTTGCCTCTAATTATACAAATACGTAAAACACCATTTATGTTTATAAAATCATACCAAAAAAATTCCTAGAACAATTAGATCTTTGAAATTTTTAAGATCATATTTGCCAATTTATATAAAATGTTATTTTAAGTATTACTTATTGGAAAAAATTAAACAAAAAACAACTTGAGATGTTCAAGTAAATATTTCAATTAAGCAAATACTTTAATTATTTTTACTTTATAGAGTTTTGAACTTTTTAAGATTGATTTTATTTAGTATTTTGGTTTAATAATATTTTAAATTGTAATTAGTAAAGGTTGACTAGGACAATCTTGGTTTTGTAGAAAGTAAAATTGTTTTGGGGGTATTTAGAGTACAATTTAAAAATAAAAGGGTTGTTTTGGGCATTTGAATAATAAGAGAGGCAAAAGTAATTTTTAGACAAAACACAAAGGAGTTTTGTTTTTTTTTTTTAAATCCATATAAATATATTATTGGGTTGAGAATTTGGTATTGTATAATCAAAACTAATCTATAATAACATGTGCCAATAAGGGAACACATTTTCAGATTCAAAAGTTAAGGGCTCGAGATAGATTGTGTTTTTACTTTTAAGCTGTAGAAAATAAGAACCATAAGCTAAAGCTTTTTAGTTAGTATTTAGATAGTACATGGAAAAGTACGTTTTGATTTCAGAAGAGTTTTTGAACTTATTTGATTAAATAAGTTAAAAGCATTTATTGATATAAAAAGTAGTGTAAGTCAAGGATATGATGAAATTTTTAATTTATTATTCTAAAATAAAGGTCAAAAGTGTAAATAGAAAAGTTTTCATAAGTGCTTTTTTCATAAGCACCTTTGGCTTTGCTTCTTCAATAAGTGCTTATAAAAGCCATAAGCACCATTCCATAGGTGATGTAGTGGAAGCGTTTAAAAAGAAAAAAGGATTAGTTCCTAAAACTCGTTGATTCAATTAGAATGTCAGAAAATTCATTGATTCACTATGAATATTAGAAGGTAGGACTTCTATAAACTTGTTAACTCACTCAGAATACTAAGAGAATAGGTATCAATCACTCATTGATTCTAAAGAATATTGAGAAAAATGGATAAATGGAGATTAAGACACTCTAATTTTATTATTGATAATTCTTCCTTGTTACATATGATAGGACTGTCCTATTTATAGCCTAAATTGCCCTATGAGAAACTACAAATAAAATAGGAGAATTAATTATTCCAAAAATTAAAAATAAAAAGGAAACTAACCTATCTAAAATTCGTAATTTAAGTATAACTGATAATAGGAAACAAAATCTAATAATTTAAATTTGAAAATAACTCAAATTTAGGTAACTTTCTAAAAACTTCTCTTAATAAAGCTCCAGCCGACCAAGTAACTTCATCATAAGGGAACTTGCACTGGATCAATAGGTCATCTAAACATGCTCATAAGCAGCTTTTATATAGAATCAGCTATAAGCAACTTAAAATAAGCCATTCCAAATGGGTTTTAAGAATCATCAAATTTAGAACCCTTTTTTTTCTTCCAAATGTGTGTCTCATACTTTGAACTATGATGGTTAACTTTTATTAGAGCTGTACCGCCGCCCAGCTTACAAACCTGGCGGCAGCCAAGTTTTCTACCAAGTGCGTTATCATTGGTGTGAAGCTAAATATAAATGCCATCAAGCCAAGAAGGTGGTTGAGATAAAGGCAGAGCTCCATTGAGGTCTACGACCGAGCTAGACTAAAGGTCTATGCAGTGGAGCAAGGATCTCAAATGCGAATGCGAAGGAGGCAGTTACATTCCTTTTCTACTAGTTTCAAGGTCTGGGCCAAGCTGAGCAAGAATTGAAAAAGAAAAGGTACATAAGAACTCCTAAAATCACGTAGTGATTTATCTCCCAAATCTCTTCATATTCAAATTCTAATTAATTGCAATAATCTGAAAAAAAAAAAAATATTGATTTTAAGAGTTTTACATATATATTATCTCAATCTGGATTTAAAATGGATTTTGAATAACTACTAGATGAAATTAAGTCAAGTGTGACATGTGGCATTCGCCTAGCAGGAGGATACGCCAAAAGTAGGCATGCACCACACTATATTGGAGTGGGATAAGGCCGAAACCAAATTAATTTATTGCGTGCTGTAAATAGACCTCGGTAGTTTATTTTCATGAAATTATTCTTTGGCCTCCATATAGAATTTTTGTGTTCGCATTTTAGAGCTAAAAAAACATAGCCAAGAGAGATTGGAAGAAGAATTGAGATAGATGAAGATGATCAAATGGTTCCCATATACCAATAATTTAGAGAAGGAGAATAATGAAGAAGACTATAAGTTTTGGGAATGTTTGATCATTCAGACGTTAGTCAATTAAGTGAAAACTGAATAATTGCTAACTATTTTATACAGCAGCATGAGAATTGTTGAAGGGCAAAACTCGCTAACAAGATTCTCTCGATTTCTTCACTAGAATTATCACTCATGTGCAAAGCTAATAAAACAATAAGAAAATAATATCAAAAACATAAGAATTTATGATGGTTCACCTTAATTAAAGGCCACATCCATTATGGGTTTTCTCGGATGGTTGGGTTTTACTATGAGAAAAATATTGATAAAAAGGGTTTGTGCCAAAAATTGGACCCCAACTCTTCGTCAGAATTGGACCCTATTTATAGCACATGCATGTCTCACCCCTTAAGCCTATTTTAAATCCAAATACAAAATAATCTCTTCTCCTATTGGCCTGACTTCATCATTGTAATCTCTTTTAGGTTTTATCTTTTATGAGTATCTTATATTCATTAGATTATGATCTGCTTGAGTACTTATCACCATCTTGAAGATCTTCTAAATTAAATTCAGATGCAAGAAACCATTTTACCCTTTTCAGGTATCTTCTGGAAAGAACCTTCTAGAACATACCAAGGCAATATGGGTTAAGATCAAGCTTGGGCTTTTTTGGGCTTAATACCTGACTAGGCCAAACTCGGTGACCCGATAACATTTGCTCTCAGCTCGGGTATTACATAGGTCGATAGCCTAAGTGCCTCCAGATCATCTAACGGTATACTAGACAATATCTTCTTGGAGAAGTCTCTCGGGATTTTGACAACTAATGATGGTGGTGGAGTTAAGGAGTCGCCTTGATTATCGACCTACCAAATCATGGATGTCAATCATCGTTCGCATGTCAAGGAAATGTATCTAGATTGTTGATTCGAAGAGGATTTTCCCGCATAAGTCGCAGCTTTTGATCAAGGATCTTTATGCGCGTTGTTGGATCAATGTCTTTGTAGATCGTATGGTTGATATCCGAGGTGATCTTTTGGTTTATATACCTAAATACTTAACCCATTGCCACTTTTTGAAACATTTTAGAAGCTGAACCTCTGTCGAAATTTCTCCAATCGTTCTTTCGCTCATTTTAATCATCATTATCGTAAATTTCAACAAGGAAAACCATCTTCAGGTGCTTTAAGCTTGCTTTAAAGATCTACAACATTGAATCCTCAAAATCGTCATTCCAAAAAGTTAACTTCTTGGCCCTTCAACTCTATGTTCAATTTTTCTTAATTTTGTAACGTTTTTTGGGCGTGAATCTCTGTGTTTTCTTTTTTTGGAGTGATTTGAGGGTCTGTATGTAGAAATTCCTGACTTTTGGAACTATTTATGGTGTTTCTCCTTTTTGAATTTTGAACTATTTTGAACTCTAAAATGAACTCAATCATCAAGTTCGAACATACTTAGCAAGTATAGTCTTTCATAGATAAAGGCTTCTCGGCTATTACAACTTAAAAACTTTTTTCTTCCTTTAACATGACAAAAGACTTTGATAGTGGCCAAGAAACCAACAAGGCTATAGTTCTAAGGGTTAACTCTTCTAGTGAACCCAGCAAGTTGGGTATTATGTCAATCCAGGATGTGGAAGGCACCGTTGCTGAAGAAACTTTGCTCAGGGCTTACCACCAAAGGTTGAGGAAACTAACTATACCCGAGGTTAAATATGATGAGGTAATGAGAGATATTGATGAATATTTTAAAGAGAGGTGGACAATGAAGATTTGGAGAAAACCAACTCTGTAGACGAGCTCTTGGGAAGAATGCTCCCTAGCCTTAACATCATTTTAAATACTTCCCAGACAGACCTCGAGGCAGAAAGTTCTCACCCTCTTACCTCAGGGGATGAGTTCTTTGAAGATCTTGTGGCAGCTGCACTTCGGTCTAAGGCATGCCATGATGTCGATTATAAGAAGTTCACCAAGGCTTTTTGCTCATACGGCCTTGATTATATAATGAAAGGGCCTAACAAAAAGGCTTCGGATCCTCTAAAGGCACCATTACTGTTTACACCAACACCCTTTCTTGCGGCGTCTTTCTTCCTTACCATCCTTTCCCTAAAAAGATTTTCAACGAGTTTGGTATTGCGCTGCCTCAAGTAAACCCTAATGGTTGGAGAATCATGTTCGGGTCTTACATCCTTTGGAAAGTTCACCTGAAGGCCAAGCTAACTGTTCATGAATTTCTGTACATGTTTATAATCAAGTGGTACCCAATCAGCAAGGCTTTTTCTTTCTCAGATCTTATCCAAAGATTGGTGAGTTAATCATCGGGAAGCCTAGATCAACACATGGATGGAAGGAGTCGTTTATATATTTTTTTAGAGGTCTTTTAATTGCCACTAGACCGAGACAAGGTATGCCATACCAGTCAAGCATCGTTTTGCCTCAAAACATTAGTGTCTGACTTAAACGCCATTTTTCTTGGCTACATAACTAAGACTAACCTTTTAAATTTCTTTTTGTAGATACTTCCCCTCCTTAACCAGTTTTGGACGAAAATGAGCTTGCCTATATAGAAGTAGTTTTCAGAGTGCCAAAGCAGCTTCATTCTTACCAGTCTTTGTCCAACAACTTCATTCTATTAGTAGCTAGTCTTTCCAAATTCGCCATTCCCCTAATCACAGATACTGAGGTTAGTGCAAGCGGTAGCACGGCTACATACGAGTCCATACACGTCGTAAACCTCAGCGGTGAAGAAAAAGAAGGTATTATTATATCTTTTCAGTGTTAGCATTCTTGAAAATTTTCATAAAAAAATCTTAAAGTGTAAGTAACTGACCTGGTTTTTTTCTTAGCTACAGGTATGGTGTCGAAGTTCTCAAGTGTTAAGAGGTTGGGTGTTTCTTCTCAAAGCACCGAGTACAATAAAAAAGGAAAACATGACATCTCCAAGGTTGGTCAATCTAAAATAGGCCTCTCAAAGGGCAGCTCGTCCCTTGGTGGTAGTCATGCTAACAAACAGCCACCTTCTCAGGTAGTGACCATTCTTTCTACTCCCCCCTCGGCCACTATCAAGTCAAAAGGCAAAAGTGCCTAAACCATCTCAACTTTTCTCACAGATGATCTTGCGGCCGCGATATCTTGCTACCTGTCATGGATGAGCTTGGTCATGGAGACCATCCTTGAAAACTACAATGACCAGGATTGGGTAGACCTACAAGGGAAGACCAACATAAAGTAGCACAAATACCTGGTCGGTTGTAACATGAGGGTACATTGCCTCCTACTCGATGACCATTTCTTTTCTCTTGCTCTCTCGGGTATTAATATTGCTTACTTTGGCAAGCTCTCATTTCTCCTCTCACCAACTTTGACTTTCATGCGTCTGTGGTTTATCAGAAAGAGAAAGCAGATGCTAAGGCTCTAGATGCTGAGATAAGTTAGATACAGTCGAGGAGAAGTTGGAGTTCTGTCAAAAGGATAAGAAAGATGTTGAGGTGCTCCTTTCCCAGGCCAAGCGTAGAAAAAAGGCTCTTGAAGAGACTTTGGCAAATAAGGAGGCCGAGTTCCAAAGAGGGATGGTTACTTCTTGTGTTAAAGCTATTTAAGAGTTCAAGTTGTTAGCTGAGTTTGCTTAGATCAAGGATGACTCCTTTGATGAAGGGATCAAGTTTGTTATTTCCACCTTTAAAGAAAAGTTTCCCAACCTCGATCTGAGTTTTCTCTCAACCCCCAACTGAAGAAACAATCCTAATCGAGGAGGTGACCGTCGAAGGCACGAGACTGTTGCTACAACTTAGCCTTTTTTTTCTTCTTCTTTCTTTTTATTTTGTAATGGCCATAAGGTCCAGACTTATGGGGCTTTCATGCCTAACTTGTATATATTTGGTTTTAATATAGGGCTATTTTCTACAAAACAAAGTATATTAGTATATTTTATAAGTGCAAATGCCCGATGTGACTAATAATAGAGCTTTTACGTGATCAGCTTCTTTGACTGGCTAGATCTTAGCAAAACTTTTTACAGGTGTAAGTAACCGAGCTAAGCTTTTATGACTAGGTTGAAGTTATCACTTGTCCTAGATGCTCTTTTGGTTTTGACTTACAATTGTTTCAAAAATTCACAAGTGTAAATAACCAGGCTGTTAAATGTGGACGTTTGTGGTATAGAAAGATTCTTTAAACGTAGACGTTTGTAGTATAGAAAGATTGTTGTATCCATCAGGAAGGCGAATTTTTGAAAGATTGAAAATTTTCAGTTTAAAATGGAAAGGGATTTTTCTAAACAAAACTTAAGAAAAAAACAAATATTTTTGAGAATTTGAAAATAAGATTTTAAAACATAAAATTAAAATGGTAAAGCTTTGAGAATCCCCTGTATATTTCGTAACTGATATTGAGTTTTAACTCTAAATAAATTATCTAAAGCATTTGATTTATTATATTTTCTCCTTTTAATTGCAAGCACATTTACTATTTTTATAAATTAACCGAAAGCGACAATATAACAAGCTATAATGCAGTGAGGGTTTTGCTATAAAAAGTAGCACAATAATTATCTTTCACTAATGATTTAGTATACTAACTATAAGAATTATAGTCGTTGCTGCTACAATTATAATAAACATAATATTAAGATAGAAAAGATAATAACAAATCAAAATTAATATATTTTAATGAAATAAATTATTGCGTTAATTCCAGCATAATCTCGTTTTATTAAATGGTTTAAGAATATGCTATGCCATTCTCTATTGACAATAAATCAAGCATTACCAAACATCTACTATGCCAGTTCGTGTCTATAATATAGCAAAAACTCAACTTAATAAACAGACTTGATTTTAGTATAATTAATATTAGTTATATAACATAATTAAATTACATAAAGAAAGCATGATTAAATTTATGTTAGAATTGGGCAACATAACAACATTAACAATAGTGACTAAAAACATATAAAACATAATTCATTCCATAAAAATATAAACATTACAAAGTAGATATAGAATTAAACCATACTAACGTATTATACATATAAGATCATCTTTCTATCTTACAGTCTCTCTACACTAATTTAGGCATTATTTTATTATTTTTAGTGGGGTTGGGGAGTGCTCCACCAGCATCTCCTCTCAAAAGGGGTACTGCTAAGCTAGAAGCTCAATAGTTGAATAAAGCAAAAAGAATGGCCAAAAGGCCATGTAGATTGATTCTAAGGGAGGAGGCTATGGCTATTTATAATAGAGAATTTTTATCATTCACCCAATTTTTTATTATAATTTTTATAATATTTTATATATTTATTTTATTTATTTTTTCTCCTTCGGTTGCATCTGAAGCTGATGCAGTTAGAAGAAGATTTTTTTCTTCTTTTTTTCGTGCTGATCTTTGTTGTTTATGGTGCGTGATTTTGAAGGTAATCTGGTGTAGTGCCTTTACGGAATGGACACGTCTAGGGCATTAGATAAGCTAACCGACAGAGATCCTATGGCTAGCGTTTGCCAAAAGCAGCTAGGACCAAGAACATACATCTGAACCGTTTGTTTTGTCTTGATAAACCGATCCAAGGGACACGAAAGCGCACTCAGGTGGAGACAATCACACGGAATCAACATGGGGTCTTACACATGCTAGTGACATGCAGATGGTTAGGATGCTTTGGGTGACGTCATATGACAATCCTCGTGCAGCCACATGGCGCTATTTTTAATTTTTAATTTCTTTTTTATTCTTTGCACGTTTGAGGTCTGTCTTTGCCCTTTTTGCACCGTTTTACTCCGTTTTCTTATAGATTTCAAGTCCAGAATAAAATAAATAAACTAAAATTAATTATTTTGCAAACATAATTTTTACAATAATTAAAAATATTTATTTTACATTAAGACACACAAAGTGCACGAAATATAAATAAAAAAACTTCTAAAATTAACAAACCTTAACATATATATTATTTAAGACTCAGAATATTTTCAAAAATTACTAGAAATATAATAGAACATATTTCCAAACTTAAAATTTATTTATAATACTTTATGACTCAAAATAAAATCACACAATATTATGTTTATGATTTTAAATATTTACAAACTAAACATATATTTAACACACTAAAACAACTCTTAAAATTACCAAAAATATTATTAAACATAAAACACTCTAAAAATATTTATTGACACAAAAATGCAATAAATTAGAGGATTTAACAAGAAATGTTAATGCAAAATAATGATATTTAACCTTAAGAAATGTACCTTTTTACAGTCTCATCACAGGTTGATCACTAAGCTTTTAAATTGGCCAAGCTGATCACGTCTTTTGGTTCTAATTTAGCACAAGTGTATTATAGCCGAGCTTGTCCTTTTCTCATTGGTCTTGATGCCTAAACACACATATCAAGGGTCATTATGCCTCTTAGGATAGATATGTTGCTTTTTTAGTAAATGCAAATAACCAAGATAGAGTTTTAGTTTTGGCTTAGGGTGGTGTACTCTGTGCTCCAAGTTGCCCTTGTCCTTGGCTGAGCACTATGCTCTGGCATTCGACATAAATTTTCTCAAAATAAAATGAGAACACTTAATTGAATAACCTCAAAAACACTTTATTAACCTCTCAAAGGGAAAAAGACATAAGTATTTGTTTTTTGATGTCCTACAAAACCAAAAACATGAATGATTATGGCCTATACTGATGATGCGGCCTGAGATGAGCTGCATTCCATGGGTGCTTTATGGCCCGACCTAATAAATACTTGGGGTAACAAGTACCCGATCTAACAATTCCTTGAACTCGATATGGCCTTTCCTACATCAGTCCTAGAGGTCTAGCATTTTTCTCTTTAGTATTTTGAGCTACCCATCTAAGGACTAGGTCACCTACTGAGAAACTTCTATTCGTGACCTTTGTATTGTATTATCGAGCTGCTCGTTGTTGATATACTACTTGCCTAATTTGTGCTTGCAAATGCTTTTCTTCCAATAGATTGATCTCCCTATTCATTAGTTCTCAATTGATGACTTCATTATAATTGACAACTCTACTACTTGGAGTTGTTATTTCAACTGGCAGCATAGCTTCTACTTCGTAAGTCATTGAGAACGAGGTTTTTCTTGTGGACGTCCTAGAAGTTATTTGATATGATATGCCTATAAAACTTTAAGTAAGTCCTTGGCTTATGCGCCTTTCAGCTGATCAAGCTTCTTTTTTAGTGTGTACTTTAAAACTTTGTTGACTGCTTCAACTTGGCTATTACTTTGTGGGTAGATTGGTGCTGAGAAACCTTTGTTGTTTCCCAAACAGTAACAGAACTCCCTTGTTTTAGTGTTATCAACTGCTTGGTATTGTTAGAGACCAAGTAATTAGGGACTCTGAATCTACATACAATGTTGTAAAGCTATGCATTTGGCCTCAATGATTGTCATCAATGCCTCTGTTTCTACCTACTTTGTATGGTAATCCACAGCTATAATGGCATATTTATAACCTTGAGATGCAAAGTGAAGAGGTTCCACAAAATCAATGCCCCATTTAGCAAAGGGCCAAGGGCTAATAACTGAGGTAAGAGACTTGGCGGGTGACTTGGGAATAGTGGCATATCTTTCACATTTTTCACATTTTTGCACATACTTTATCGCCTTTTTTTTTCAATGTCGATTGGTAGTATCCTTGTCGTAAAACCTTATGTGCTAATGACTGCCCCTAGTGTGATTCCTATAGATTCCTTCGTGAATTTCTTTCAGTACATTGTGCTTTTCCTAAGTATTTAAACATCTACGTAATAACATTGAGTTTCCTCATTGGTATATAATATAATCATAAATTAAATACCAAGCCGACCTATACTTTAAACTTCTTGCTTCATTTTGGTCATCAAGCAGTACTCCATTTTTCAAGTAATTATAGATTGCCTTATACTAAGCTTCATTGTTAGATGTCTTAAATTTAAATCTAATGGTCGAGTTATCTTTTCCTCCTTAAGGCTTACTAGTATGATGCCTACTTTAGCATCGTGCTTATCGGACGACCCATCCACATATATCTTCCATTTGGGAGGCTCTGGTTCCACTTCCATCTTTTCAATGTTTGGTCTGGCAACAAATTCTACCACAAAGTTTGCTAATGCCTGAGCTTTTATTGCTTTCCATGGGACATAATTGACATCAAATCCGCTTAATTCCATGACCCATTTTAATAACTGTCTAGAAGTATCTGGCTTCTAAATGCTTGCTTTAACAGGTAGTTGGTGAGGAATCGATTGTGTCTTCTTGGAAGTAATGTGGAAGCTTTCTAACTATCATTATCAAAGCCAATGCAAGCTTTTCTATGTCAGTATATCTACTCTTGACATCCAGGAGATGTTTGCTCGCATAGTAAATAGGAAGTTGGACTCGTTTTTTTTCTTTGATGATCACTAAGCTAATTACATGTTCTAAACCTGCTAAGTGAACAGAAAGTTTCTCACCCGGTAAGGCTTTGGAAAGAATTAGTGCTTGACCAAGATGGATCTTAATATGCTAAAAAGCTTCTTTACATTATGGAGTCCATTCAAAAGGTTTATCTCCCTTTAAAGTGTTAAAAAAAGGAATACACTTATCTGCCACTCAAGAAATAAATTAATTAAGTGCTACTATGTACCCAACAAGCTTTTGCACGTCCCTTAGCTTTTTTTGTGATTCCATTTCAAGCAGAGCTCTAATTTTCTCTAGGTTTGCTTCAATACGACATTGGTTTACCATAAAACCAAGAAATGTCCCCGAGGCTACACCAAAGGCGCATTTTTGAGGATTGAGCTTCATGTTTTATTTTTGTATGATCTCAAATGCTTCTCAAAGGTTGGCAATATGTCTATAAGCATTTTGAATTTTTACCAGCATATCATCTACATATACCTCCATATATCTTATGATATGGTTCTTAAACATCTTGGTCACCAGTCTTTGATATGTCGCTCTTGCATTCTTAAAAACAAAGTACATCTTCATGTTGCAATACAAACCTCGGTCAGTGACAAATGCTAGTGCTCCTCATCAAGGCCATGCATAGTGATCTAACTGTACCCTAAGTATGCATCCATAAAACTCATTAGCTCATGAAGTGCAGTTGTGTTTACTAATTGATCTATCCTTGGTAGTGGGAAGCTATCCTTGGGACATGTTTTATTCAGGTCGATAAAGTCCACACAAGTACACCACTTACCATTTGGCTTTCTTACGAAGACTAGATTGGCTACCTGTGTCTAGTAATGAGCTCCCTAATGGTCTGTTTTTAATTAATTTGTCAACTTCCTCCCATAAGGCTTGATATTTCTCTCCATTCATTGGCCTTTTCTTCTATTTGGAGGTGGATATGCTAGGTCTATGTTCAACTAATGGAAAATAACATGTGGGGAGATTCCTTTCGTGTTGTCATGCGTCTAAGCAAAGACGTCAAGATTATCTTTCAAGAACGCTATCGGATCTGCTTGGTATCTAGTACTAAGCTCTGTGCTCATCTTCAAAATCCTTCTTGGGTTATCATTATTCATTGTGACCTCTTCCAGGTCCTCTACTAGTTTTGCTGCAATGATCTCATCATCCATTATTGGATCTAAATCTATCTCATTTGGTGGTGGTGCACTATAAACCATCATCATTCTATGCTTAGGGAATTCAAAATCTCAAATAGAGTCTGAGTATGTTGTTGTGCCTTGTATTGGTCACCCCTTGTCTCTCCTATAGAAGAGAGTGCTTTAAGGGCCCATAAGGTTGGTCTACCTATCACAACGTCATACTGTGTCCCTCCTTTAATGACTATTAAATTCGACATTAAGGTTAAAGTATTTGGTTGAATGCCGATAGTAACGGAAAGTGTGATCATATGCTATGAAACAATGCTATCTCCTATAAAACCGTACAGTGACTGTGAATATGACATCAACTGAGTCCCAGGAATATGCATTTGGACTAATGCATTGGTGTATAAGATGTCCACTGAGCTTTCGTTGTTAATGAAAGCCCTATGGACTTCATGATTACCAATCATGGCCGAGACCACTAATGCATCATTTTGTGGGAAGTGTACTAATTGGGCATTATCTTCGAAAAAAGTAATTTCCATATTGGCTTCCTTTGGCATTTTGGAAGATATCCTATCCGGCCTTCATGTAATTATGGAATGGCCTACCCTTAGCCTCCTGAGCATAATTCTTCTGGTACTACTTGGAATTTCCACCAAAATATGGTCCTCCATGTATGATGCGAATTACTCCTATGGGGGTTTGATTGTTTTCTCCTAGAGGGGCTGGATTTTTTATCTCAGCTCGTACACTGCCTAGGTGATTTTCTCTAATGTATTCTCATAAATATCCTCTCCAAATCAGGTCTTCTATCTTGTCCTTTAAGTCGGTGCAATCTATAGCGTTATGGCCGACCTCTACATAAAAGCTACACTGCTTATTTTGTTTTCTTTTGGCGGGTCCTTTCTTATTGGGATCGGCCTTCTTAATATGTTGTAGTTCTATGCCTAGTTATAAATCTCCTTAATATTCGTACTAAGCTCATTATATACTTCATACCTCTAATAAGGACATCTCGACCTCTTATTTCCCCGATCTAATGCCTAAACTAGCTAAGCTATAGGCGAGGCAGGAGGTGAGGTTGATGTAGGTGCTTATGGAAGGTAATTCTAATTGTTATTTCCTCCACTTTGGTTCTTCCTTTTTCCATTTTTCTTTCCCCCATTTTGATTATGTGTCTATTGTGTGGGTTGCTGACCTGCTGGTGTTATAGGAGAATAATATAGAACCTTAGCATCTGCAAATAGTCGAGCTGCTTCCTCAGCATTTATGTACTTTTGGGCCCCAGATAAAAACACAGGCCACATCATTGGTGGTTTCTTATGCAAAGAGAACTTCAAAGCTCCCTATTGTAAATAGCCAAGGACTTATGTCAAGACGGTGTCTTTTGAGAAGTTCTCCACCAAGACCATCTCCCTAGAATAGCTATCTATAAAAGATTTTAAGGACTTTGTGGGCCTTTGTTTTGCTACCTGAAGTCTTTCTCGGGGTGTTTTTTGTAATCTTCTTTCTATAAATAGAATGACAAAGGCTATATATAATTCTCGCTAACATGAGATGGTTCACAGCCTTAAAATCCTGAACCACTATCTTGCTGGTTGGCTAAGTGTTGAGCCAAAAACATGACATTTTATTGTATCTGGGGCCCTATGTAGGCTCATGTGAGAACTAAAAAGTTGAACTTGACTGTCAAAGTCCCCCTTCCTATCAAATAAAGGAATATTTGACAATTTGAGTTTGGGTGGCTAGGGTTTAGTCATTACCTCTTTGGTGAATGGGTGTCCATCTGATTTATCAAGATTGAGGGCTTGATAACCTTGCCTTGCCTCCCACCTGTTGACTCTTTGCACAAGCCTAAGATGTTCTTGAAGACATACCACTGACCTGCCATTATCTTGACTTCCTGCCTACCGAGCCTGGATCCAAGCTCTAACACTACTATAGTAGAGGCTATTAGTGACAACTTTTTTTACAACGACTTATTCTTGTAGCTACGATGACATAGCATTGCAAATGCAAGATCCGTAGCACCACCATATTCTTGTCGCTATAGATATGTATCGTCGCATATTCAAACATATTTTCCTTGTATGTCATTGCAAATAATTAAAAAATATCCTTTCATTTTTGCGACGATATGTAGTTGTTGCAATTGATATTTGGCTCCTAATCTTATATGGCGCGAAGTTTTCTCACACGACTATGTAGGTATTTGTAACGATTATTTATGACGATTGATATTTGGCACCAAATCCTATATGGCGTGAAGTTTTCTCGTGCCACTATATAGGTATTTGCGACGATAATGTCGTTGCAAATAATAACATGGTATATGTGGCAATCATCGTTTCTTATTTGCTACAACAATTTATCGTTGCAAATACTAATGGGATACAACTATGTTTGACTGTCAAATACAATGGCAACAAGTCATCATACAAAGTGAAAATTTAATTTTTTGTCAAAAATTTGGCGGAGAAAAAGGTGGTCTATTTAATATTATTAGCGACAATATTATTAATTTTTGTCATTGCAAAAAGTGAAAATTTACTTTTTCACCAAAATTTTGGCTAAAATAGAGGAGGTCTATTTAATATTATTTATGATGAAATTTTTCGTTTGTCATCATAAAAAGTTGTTTGAGACTCAGCTTATCCAGCTTAAATAAGATGCCATCATTTTGCTACCTTTTGGCTAGACAATTTATCTTTTTTTATACGACAAGTGCCGTTGCAAAATGTTTTGTGTGTAAAAAAGTTTGCAAGACCTCTTTCACCCGTTTTTCTCAACTCTCTCTTCTCCTCCTTGTCGATTCTCTCTTCTCCTATGCCTATTTTGCCTCCCAAAAGCATAAAACAATTCATTTTCTTGCACAAACATTAGATATTTGTAATAATCTTTAAGAAAACTCACAAAAAACCAAAAATCACAAAAACTCCCTATTTCCCAAAAAACTGCACCAGATTTCTTCCCTCGCCACCACCTCAGCTACTGTCGTGGTCATCGCCGTCGTGTTGCTACCAACCATTGAAAGCCCAACCCCAAGTTTTGTGGGCATTGGATTATGTAAGTTTTTTGTTTTTTATTTTATTTTAGAAAAATGTTAAAAAATATTTAAAAATGTGTAATGTTGGGAAATTTGTGTTATGTGGTTATGTTATGTTGAGAAGTTTGGTTTTAGATTGTGATTGTGTTGAGAAATTTAATGTTGGGAATATTGTTTACGGGTTGGTATTTAGTTTTTTTTTTTGGATATTGAACTGAGTTTTGTTTTTGTTGTTGTGATTGTTATAATCGAATTGGATGTTTTTTGTTGTTGTGAGGGTTGTAATTGATATAAGAAAGCTTATGAGATGTTGTTGATAAAATTGTTTAATAAAGAAAGATTGTAATTGAATTGGAATGTTTTTGTTGCTATGATTTTTATAAATTGCAAGTATCATTAAGTTGTCATTGTTTAAGTTGTTGATTAAGTTAGTTACAATTTTATGTTGTTGGTCAAATTTTTATTATTGATATAAGATAGTTTATAAGTTGCTTCAGGTTTTCATAGTTAATAAAAAAATAGAAAAAAATTATATAATTAGTAATGTGAAATTTACAAATAGTGAAGAAATAAAATTCCCCTAAATAGAAAAGAAATAAGATTTAAAAAAAATAAATAATCTAAATATATTATTTACAAATAGAAAACAAATTGAAAAAGATATAAAAATTTTCTTTAGAATTAATTAACAACTCTAAAATAAAATAATATAATCTGTTATTTTAATTAACAAGTAATTAGTATAAAAAAATTTATTTAAATATAAATTATATGAAAAATTGGAGATAAGATTATCATAAAATTTGATAAGATTTCATAAATTTAATAAAAAAATTGTGCTTTTTTTATTATTATAATTTAATAATTATAATATTACTATTAAGGAATAATTAATTAATATCTTGTTTTAATTAGTTGATATAAAAATAAATTAAATTTAAAATTATATGTTATTATAAATGGATGAATCATTGTAATATGTTGTTTATGAAAATTAAAAAACTAATTTTGTTTATAAACAATAAGAACAATAGAATTATCATACAATGTGATTAGATTACATAAAATTTAATAAAATTGTAACTTTTTAGGGAGATTGTTTGGTTTGATATGTGACTTTATAGTTACAAAAATAACATACATGAGTACAAATTTGTGTTTTTATTTTTCACGTGCATGCATGAGTTTTTCTTAGACCTGTTTAAGGATCGGTATGTAGTAACACCAATTCTTGAATTGTCCCGTTTGGTTTGCTCTGGATTACCAAAGGTTGAAAGGTACACGTGCTGTAAAGGCTAGAAGAGTGGCCTCTACGAACACTTCAAAGCACTTGGAGCATTAACAAATGAGGTACACGTTAGAGGGACCCCCCCCCACCTATGAACCTCAAGAATCAAGAACACTAGGATTGTTGCTGCGATAGGTTCATGTGTGAAAAATACAATAGTGGCAACTAGAAGTGGTCAAGTTTATATGGTTGGATATGCATCTCCTAGCATCGTGACAAAAAGGTTAATAAGTTCCTTTAATTACAAGCAATCTTAAAAGTTATCAAAGAATATATTATTCTATCACATTCAAATTGTTGGACAGGCCAACATATTGGCCCAATAGCTGATGTCTACCTTAGACAACTAGACAGACATGCATCGTCATGGGGAGACTAGGATTAGCCCTTAAGCATAGCATACTTATGTAAGTACTTTAAATTTTCAATACTATCTTCTCTTATTCGAATTACTCTGTATATTTATAACATATGTAAACTGTTATTTGCGTAGAATACAATGGAGTGGGAGAGGCAAACCCAAATGACACAGTTTGCTTCCTCCTCAAACGCACCTACATTTAACGATGAGGAAATTTTGGAGCATGTCCTAGATAAATGTAGAAGACACACGACTGAACTAGGCCCCATACTCCCATAGAGGATTTACTCTGGTGGCGTTGGTTCATCCTCAAGCTTTTGGTCAAAATGAACATGTTCAACGCTTGTTGGCATGTGGAAGATTTTCTATGAAGATTGGCCTAGTACAACATGAATATGTACCAAAGCCATAGGACGTTGATGGAGTTGGTGAGTTGATTGCTCCCTGGCGTCTACTTCTTGCCTGTGATGACTTCAACATTTGTTCATTTAGGTCCTCCGCCTCCTCCAGGTGCCGCTGATAACAACAATGATGACACTGACTATGCTACAATTTAGGGGATTAAATTGTATTTTCTTCTTTGTTTAATATTTCGACATATTATGTTTAGTTTGGTTTTTATTTTATTATTAGATCAATGTAATATCAATTGTATTTTTTAACATTAAATTTTTATTTTTATTTTTATTTTTATTATTATAATTTGATTATTTCTATTTAAAATTATTAACAATTATTAAAAAAAAATATTAAAAACTTAATAAAAAAGTATTAAAAATATATAAAATTTTTTTATTAAAAACTATATGCAACGACATTGTCGTTGCAAGAGATTAGAATTGCAAACTTTCTCGAAAAAATCACCGCAAATAATAAGACCACGTTAGCAGCAGTTTATTTAATTGCGGCGACATTTTTTAAATTTTCGTCGCTAAATATGTTTGCCATGCCACACCAAGAATGAGCTAGACAACATAATTGTGGTGACTTTGTTGCAACTCTTTGTCATCGCAAATAAAAATATGATGACAGTATCATCACAAAAAAAAAAAAATATTTGCGATTAGTTGTTAGTGACGACTTAGTGGTGATGACATGTTGTCACAAAAAAATTATTTGTGAAGACTTTTGATTTTTTGCAACAACTTTTTGTCATTGCAAAAGACCCTATTTGTAGTAGTATAAGGTCTTCTTATCCTTAGCCTCTATTTCTCTCGTGATTTACTGAACCTAAAGGCGCTTTTTGCCTTTGTACTAAAGGTGGCAACCCTTCACGATTCTGATTTTCCTACGCCCCTGCACTTTCTCAGGCCGTACACCTTTTATGTGTTCTTCTTTGCCTGCTTCCTTGTGATCCTGATGCTTGTCCTTGGCACGATTGTACTTTGTCAGAATCTCTAGTCCCTTCTTGCAGAATTGCTTCATCTCTTGGAGCCAATGAGAGACCATAGTTTGTAAGTTGAGCAAGGTTGTTTAAGACATTGTCCATCTGCTGAAAGGATTGCATTAACTAAGTGTAATTTTGTCTCAACATCACAATTTGAGCCTATAAGGCTGTATTTGGGTTAGGAGGTGCATCTTCGAGTAGAGGCATGCAATTTTGATCGTCGACTAGAAGCGGTGGTGGAGGTGGATCCTATCTTCTGTCTCAAGTAGCAGCATCATTATTTTCATTATTTTGACCATAACGGTTGTTCTAGTTTTGGTTATTTACTTCAGTACGTGTTTTTGCCATTCAAATAATTGATAGAATTCTTCTAGAATAAAGAATGGAAAATTCTCGAGGCCTTTCCTCTAGCGCCAATTGTTGACAGCAAAACTCGTCTAACAAGATTCTTTCAATTTCCTCACCAGAATTATCACTCACGTGCAAAGGTAATAAAACAGTAAGAAAAAATAGCAAGAATATAAGAATTTAGAGTAGTTCTCCTCAATTGAAGGCTATGTGTACTAAAAGTTTTCTCGAGTGGTTGGTTTCACTATGAGAAAATATTGATACAAAGGGTTTGTATTAAAAATTGAATTCCGGCTTTTCTTTACAACTGGCCCTTATTTATAGTTCATGGGGATGGCTAATGCCTTATCCCTTAAGCCTATTTTAGATTCAAATAAATGATAATCTCTTCTCCTATTGGCCAGACCTTATCACCGTAATCTCTTCTCCTATTGGCCAGACCTTATCACCGTAATCTCTTTTAGGCATTATACTTTATGAATATCTTATATTCGGTAGATTATGATCTGCTTGAGTGCATATCACAATCTTGGAGTTCTTCTAAATTAAATTCGGATGCAAATAGACTATTTTACCCTTCTCGGGTATCTTGTAGAAAGAACCTTCTAGAACACATCGAGGCAATATGGGCCGAGATCAACCTTGGGCCTTTTTGGGCTCAATACCCTACTAGGCCCAACTCGATGACCCAACAACAAGAATTATACTCTTTGTTTTTTTTTTTTTGGTTTTTTTTTGTTCTTTTTTTTTGCTAACATTGTTAAGGATCTTTTGCTTTTAAGGATCTTGGAAAGCTCTACTATTTCGTACGAGTTGAAGTTGCTCGTGACTCCAGAGGGACGTTTCTCTCCCAGTCAATATATTTTAAAGATCTTTTGGCTAAGCACACACTGTCTTATGTAAAAATAATAATAATAATAAAAAAAAAATCTCTACTACTTAAGTCTTCATGGCGATCTTCAGGGGTAACTTATGAATAATCGAACATTATACATATTGGAGACTTCCAAAACTCACTTTTGCTAGACCTAATGCGTTTATAGTAAATAAATTGAGTCAATATCAGCATTGAAAAAACATCCTTGGAAACTTGAAATAACTTGTGGTTTTTAGCTTTCAATAAATTTTTGATCGAGTTATTAATCTTTGTAAAGGTAGAAAATTTTGAAATGAGTAGGTATTGATAATTAATTTTAAAGTTTACTAAGCTCTGATTTTTTATTCTTTTTTCAAGGGTATCCTATGTAGTTGAAAAGTATCAGTATATAATTTGAAATAAGCCCTCATATTTATAAATTACTCCACTGTAGCGGACAAGAATTTCCTAGTGCTTTTAATATACCTAACAAGGTCAATAAAATTTGGCATCTCAATGTAATACAAACAAAGAGAAGCATTATAAAATATTCAGCACAAGTCACTATCCCATTGATATAAGCAGTTCCATGCATGCAAATTACAGTGTTAACTCTGCAAGTTTTTGTCCCACATATATGGTAAATCATACTTTTTAATCCTCTTTTAAGATTCCCCAAATATTTTAGTTAAATTTTGCTTTTAAAAAGAAAGTGAATACTTAGTTGCTTCAGGTAAAAAAAGTGGGTGATTAAATTAAACCATCTTTAAACCAACCATTTTAGAGAATTTGGGCCAAGTAATAAATTAATTAAGAAATTGGATCTATGTCGTCTGAGAATAGTTTGACAATTGCTTAGGGGAATAAATAATATCCATCTGACAGAGCTAAATTTTTGTCTCATTTTGCAGTTTGAGGGGAATCAATACAGTATAGTATCAATTTTTAGGAATCTTTACCAAACGTTCATTTTGTATATGAAAAACTTCCTTTTTGTTACTTTATTATGTATTTTGGCCAAGCATGGGAATTTTTATAGCACCAAGTTGCTTCTCAGTAACGTTACGTGATATTTAAAAAATACCGGTAAATGCCAGAGTAGATCAGCAGGGCATAACGCTATTGTGCATTAGCATTAAAAAAAATGTATAGCATTAGCATCTATAAGAAAGATGTCATCAAACGTAATTTTTGTCAAATGAAAGAAGGTTAGTTTAAGGTTTGTTTTTTTTTTTTTCCTATTCTATGGAAAGGGTTGTTGTAACACCCAGATTTAATTAAGTGTGATTAGTGTGTAAAATGATGTATTAGTGTGCCTAAATGTGATTTGAACTTAATTTAATTATTTTGTGGTATTTTAAAATTAATCACCCTTTTAAGTATTTTATTTGCTATTTTGAATTTTAAAATAAAATATTTTGTCAAATACCCAACATGTCCTATTTTGGAAAACCATGTGCAGGACATAGTTTTGAAACAGGAAAATCACTCAAATTTTTTCTATTTATTCCCACCTCTCTCTCATTTTCCCTCACTCTCACTCTCTACTCTCTCTCTCATCTCTTTTTAACCGTCACTCTCTCTTCCTCTCTCTCATTTTGTTCAAAAAAATTTTGGGCTCAAGCTTCGATCTTTAACTGGATTGGAAGCTAAGGAGCGAGATTGAGCCTCCATAACTGTGATTCAAAATCAAATTCGAGGTTAGTTTATATTATTTTTGAATTTTCAAACTTTTTCCAAATTCCCAAATTTTCTTAGAAATTTAAATCCGAGTTTTTTGAGCATAAGAAATCTTGAATCCAAGTTACTAGAACACAAATCACCTAAAATCTAAGCTTGATTAGACGAAAATTGGATTAAACCAAGTTTTTCCTCTTTTTCTCATTTTCAAATTTTTAAGAAAATTTCTATGTAAAACTTGTTTAAAAGTGTTTAAAAGTGTTCTAGTATGTCTATCTATCATTTATGAGTGTTTTGTATGCTCTGGGAATTGAAGAACAGGCTTAGATTGAGATTTGAGCTCCATTTTAGGCTCAGGGAGGTCGAAATTCTAAGTCTCGGACCCTCTAGATTTTTCTAGTTCGACAGGCCGATATTGAGCATTGGTAGGCCAAACTCATGAGTTCGGCATGCTGAATTCATATCGTCAGTAGGCCAAACCTAGGATAGTTCGACAGGTCGGTCTTGACCAGAAAGTTCGGCAAGCCAATCAGATTTCAAGAAAAATGACCGTTTTTTCACCCGTTTTTACTGTTTTAAACCTAGATGAAGACTTTAACCTTGTGATATGATTTTGTGAACTTAAATGGCACACTAAGACACCATGAGATAGCTTAGTGATGTAGAATACTCTAAGCTAGATGTTGATGAACTTAGTTTCCATTTAAGGTTGTTCGTAGTTCCGTAAAGCTAACGTATAGCAGGTCGAGACTGCGGTGCTTGAGTTTTGATACTAGAATCGAGGTAGGACTCTAAACCTGCTTTCTTGGTAACCCCATTTAAGAGAATTTTGGCCACAAGATAATTTGTTTCAAAATTTTTTCAAATGATGAATGAAATGAATTTGTACAGTTATTTTTAGAAACTGTTGAGTAGTGAGACGATCATAATGAACAGAATAATGAATATAAATGATAATATTTGGTAATGTGAAACTCTGCAAATGAAATAGAGCCAGACGTGTTGTAAACACCATCCGAAATGATACACTAGAGCATGATGCCATACTCAGAGATCGGGTCTTGTAGAGTACGATGTTGGGGGTAGGTCCTAAAACCCAGCTAGGCCACTATGATGGTGATTATTATGGCTTGGCCAAAAATTAAATAATAAGACTATTTCAAAAGGATTAATGGAATAAAGGGGTAAGAATGAATTTATGAGTTTTATTTATGGTGTTTTATATTTCCTTCGTTATAATAAATTTTCATAAAATATTTTTAAAAGCTTAATCATACTGAGCATTTTGTTCACTTTTTATTTGTTTTAAAATTCCCCCACCCCCCTCTAGGTGGATTGCAGCATAGAGACAATTAGGAAGAGCCAGAACAAATCATGGACCATAGGATTCTTCTCCAACTAAGTTATTTACTTCTTTGTACAAGGCATGTGATGTTTTAAGTATTGTTTTCTTTTAATTTGGATTGTGGTTGTATTTATTTATTGTCGATACTATGTGTGTGCACCAATGTAGGTTCGGTGAGGCCCAAGCCGTATTTAGTTGTTTCATTATTTTAATTTGTTTTATCTGCTTTAATAATTCGATGATTGTTTGGAAAAGGTTTTTAAAAAGTTTCTAACATTTTGATAAATAAATTTTAATTATTTTAATAAGTGGATTTTAATAAAAAAATTGGTTTAATTAATCTAATTAATCTGCCATGTCACCACCTAGATTCGAGGGCGTGATAAAATGGTATCAGAGCCCTAGGTTTTGAACCTTAAGAATTGTGCACACATAGGTACGACGATGAAAAACCACTGACAGTCTAATTTTGTTTTCAGAACTAAGAGAATGGCACCTAGACGTCGTCCAACTGCTATTGACACGAATCCTGCAAATGAGAAAAGCATGATGGGGGCTCTATTTGGTGCTTTTTAGCATATTGCAGTGAGAACTAGGCCTGATGATTCTGAGGCAAGTTGCTAGAATGAGTACTTTGAGGAGTTTCGACGCACATCTATCTTGACCTTTGACAAATATGGGGACCTGTAAGTCGCTAAATATTGGTTAGATTCAGTGGTGAAGCATTTGGATACCCTTGGTGTACCAGTGGAGTATCGAGTGGAATTTGCAACTGATAAACTTGAAGGTAGCTGTAATACCTGGTGGAAACAGGCCAAGCATTTGGAAGATAACAAGAACATCAATTAGGATAGGTTTGAAGAGTTATTCTATGGCTGTTACTTTCTACAAGGGTGCCAAGATCAAAAGGTCATTAAATTTTACAGATTGGAGCAAGGTGATATGTCGGTTTGGGAGTATAAGGTAAAGTTCAATAGTTGGCCAGGTTTGCTCCATTTGCCATGGCATTTGAGAGTGAAAAGTGTATTAAGTTCTAGGAGGGACTCAAGGGATCTATCTGACGGCAATAGTAGCCTTACGACTTCAAGATTTTGGTGAGTTAGTGTCATTAACTACATCTATGGAAAGTGACTACACTCTCGACTATGAGAACCAAGCAAGGACATCTAGAGGACCCCAAAGGAGCAATAGGAGAGGTAACAACCGCCAAGCCTAGGTGAAGAATAAGCAAGGTAACACTAGTAGGAGTAGCAGTTCATTAGGCAATGGACGCAGCAATCCTTACAACTTCCATTGCCACTACTGTCAGTAGCCAGGACATATCAAGAGGAACTGTCCAATAAGGAATGCTCGACAAGGAATCTAGATTGGAAAAGGTGCAAACCGTCAACCTCAACCTCAAGCCTTACCTCTACCACAACAACTCCTTTAGCTACAATTTCATCAGTTCCCTCCATAGCAAATCCAACACCCAGCTCAAGGATATCAGTCGCAAAATTTCCAGCGAAATGCCCCACAGTATCAAACACCAAGTATGGCTAGTGTGCAGTCGTCTCTACCACATCAATATCTGCTGACAAATCCAAGACCCAGCAATGTTGGTAGAGGAAAAGGGAAAGCTCTAGCCCCAGTTCACACCATGACTTCAGGGAGTTCAAATGCTCAGACTAACATGGCAGTCGATAGTATGGTTTTGATTTATCAATCTCTAGCTCATGTTTTGTTTGATACTGGTGCTACTTATTCTCTCATTTTGAGTTCTTTTATACATGCCTTAGAATTAGGGGTAGAAGAATTTGATGAGCCTTTGATATTACCTCACTCTTAGGGCGAATGCATGTGAACTATATTTGTAAGTCTCTTAAGATAATGATTGGGAGTGAGACTCTAAAGAGTTATTTGATTGTAATCCCCATAAGTTCCTATGATGTAATCTTAGGAATGGACTGGTTGCCATCATAGATTGTCATCTTAAGAAGGTAACCCTAGTGACTGATAGGGGAACCATAATTACTTATCAAGGTAATAATGAGCAAGTAATGAGTAAGTGACTCATGAAGACGTGCCTTGGGAGATGAAGGAATCTAGCGAGTTATGCACTCCTTTAGAATCCAGAGAAAGAGTCTAGCACAATAGGAAGAAATCTAGTGATACCAGTGGTTAATGGGTTTGATGATGTCTTCCCCATCGAGTTACCAAGATCACCACAGCACGGGGAGATTGAGTTCGGTATTGAGTTACTTCCGAGGACTGCTTCGATTTTTGTAACACCGTATCGAATCGCGCTAGCCAAAATGAAGGAATTGAGAAAGCAGCTTCAGAAACTTGCAGATAAGAGGTATATTCAAAATAGTTTGTTACCATGGGGAGCGTCAATTTTGTTTGCTAAGAAGCATGATGGTATCCTCAAATTGTGTATCAATTATCAGTAGCTGAATTGGGTGGTCACCGTAAAGAATAAGTATCCATTGTCGAGGATTAATGATTTATTTGATCAGCTAGAAGGTTCCCGATATGTCTTGAACATAGTCTTGCGATCTGGATATCATCAGCTTAGGATCAAGGAAGAAGATATTTTGAAAACAACTTTCAAAACCTAGTTTGAAAATTTTGAGTTTCTGGTGATGTCGTTCAGTTTGACAAATGCTCCTGCTGCATTCATGGATTTGATGAACAGGATTTTCAGGCCTTATTTAGATCAGTTTGTGATCGTGTTCATTGAGGACATATTGATCTATTCTAAGACCTAGGAAGAGCATGAAGAACATTTAAGGATCATGCTTCAGACTCTGCGAGAGCATCAGCTATATGCCAAGAGGGAAAAGTGTGAATTTTGGTTGACTGAGTTTAAGTTTTTAGGTCACGTCATCTCAAAACAGGGTATTTCAATGGATTCGTCCAATGTAGAAGCAGTAGTGTAGTGGGAACGATTGAGGGATGTGGCAAAGATGTGTAGTTTCTTGGGACTTGAAGGATATTATAAGAAATTTGTGTAGGATTTCTTGAAGATAGCAACTCCATTGATGCAATTGATCAAGAAAAACGTTTGGTTCAAATGGGATGAAGAATGTGAGTTTTCTTTTCAAGAATTAAAGAATCGATTAATCACTGCTCTAGTGCTAATTATATAGAGTAGTGATGAGCCGTACGAGGTCACACTAATACATTGGGATGAGGACTTGGACACATGTTGATGCAGCACGGACGAGTTGTGGCTTATAATGGTAACAATTGAGGCCTCACGAGCACAACTACCCAACACATGATTTGGAGCTTGCCATAGTGATTCATGCCTTGAAAATTTAGAGGTGCTATTTGTAAGGAGCAATTTTCTAGATTTTCTCGGATCACAAGAGCTTCAAGTATTTGTTCACTCAGAGGGACTTAAATTTGAGGCAACGAAGATGGATGAAATACATGGAAGACTACAATTTTACACTACAGTATCATCTAGGGAAGGCCAATATGGTTTTAGACGCACTCAGCAGGAAGTCTTTTGGGATTCTAGCATGTTGGCACTTGAGGATTGGAGAAGAGATGTTACAGTGAATGAATACGGGTTACAGTATTATGAAGACTTCAATTAGGTTTCGGTATATCACATGCAATCTACCCCGACACTCGTTCAGATGATAAAGCAGAATCAATAGCGGGATCTGCATCTTCAAGGAATATGGATGTAAATTCAAAATGGAGAGCAGTTTAAAGAATGGAGAATAAATACGATGGGTCATTGTACTTTAGGGAACATCTGATAGTGCCTGCGATAGAGGAAGTGATGAAGGCCGTAATGGACGAAGCTCACAAGTCCCGATTTGCCATTTATCTAGGAAGCACGAAGATGAATGGCAAATCAAGAATCGCGATTTAAAGAGGCAATATTGGTGGAGAGGTACAAGAAGGATGTTTGGGAATACGTCGCCAAGTGTGCAACTTGTCTCTAGGTGAAGCTCAGCATTACAGACCTGCGGGCCGCTTCAGCCGCTACCCATTCCAAGGTCAAAATGGGAACATGTCACAATGGATTTCCTCACTAGATTGCCAAGGATGGAGCAAAGGCACAATGTGATTTGGGTCGTCGTCGATAGGTTGACAAAATCGATGCATTTCATACCCTTTAGGTTGACGTGTTTGAGGAGAGTTCTTAGAGAGCTATATTTAGAGAATATAATAAGGTTGCATGTAGTTCCTTTGTCGATTACTTTCAATAGAGACACCTGATTTAGCGTCAAGTATTGGAAGAGTTTCTGGGAAGCCTTGGGAACAGATTTGAATTTATCATGACTTTTCATCCTTAGACCGATGGGCAGTCCGAGCTAGTTTTTCAGATTCTCAAGGATATGTTTTGTGTATGTATTAGATTTTGGAGGGAATTGGAAAAAATACTTGCATCTCACAGAATTCGCGTACAGCAATAGCTATCAAGTGAGTATCGAAATAGCACCATTCGAAGCTCTTTATAGACGACCGTGTCAATAGCCAGTGTGTTGGGCAGAACCGGTAGACAAGATCGTTCTCAGATCTGATGAGATCGATGAGTAACAAGAAAGTTGTCGTGATTCATGATCGGTTGAAGGTTGCTCAGAGCCGACAAAAGAGTTATGCTGATAGGAGACGCCAACCTTTGGAATTCAAAATAGGAGATTTTGTTCTCTTGAAGATTTCTCTACGTAAAGTAATTTCACGTTTTGGTGTGAGTGGGAAGCT
Organism: Artocarpus hirsutus; assembly: GCA_946598075.1. Taxonomy (NCBI): domain Eukaryota; kingdom Viridiplantae; phylum Streptophyta; class Magnoliopsida; order Rosales; family Moraceae; genus Artocarpus; species Artocarpus hirsutus. The sequence continues at coordinate 33,545 of CAMOHE010024802.1, forward strand.
TACACCAAGGTATGTCGGACCATTCAAGATTACTCAACACGTCGATGTGGTCGTTTATCGACTTGATCATCCTCTCGAGCTCTCTCATGTCCATGATGTATTCCACATGTCGATGCTCTGGAAATGTCCGCCCAAGCCAAGCAAGATTGTCTCATTCCACAATGTATCGATCTAGGAAGACATGACCTATGAGGAAGTGCCGGTCCAGATTATCGATCGAAAGGTAATAAGTCTACGACATCGTGATATACCGTTAGTTAAAGTTACATGGCAGCGTCATGGGATTGATAAAGCGACTTGAGAATTAGAGTCAATATGCAAGAGTTGTACTCATCTATTTTGTTTTTGAGTTGATTTCTAAATTTTGAGAACGAAATTTCTTTTAAGGATGGAGAGTTGTATCACCCAGCTTTTAATTAAGTGTGATTAATGTGTAAAATAGTGTATTAGCGTGCCTAAATGTGATTTGAACTTAATTTAATTATTTTGTGGTATTTTTAAATTAGTCTCCTTTTTAATTATTTTATTTGCTATTTTGAATTTTGAAACATAACAATTTGCCAAATGTCCAACACGTCCTATTTTGGAAAACCATATGCAGGACATGGTTTTGAAATAGGAAAACCACTCAAAATTTTTCTATTTATTCTCACCTGTCTCTCATTTTCCCTCACTCTCACTCTCTACTCTCTCTCCCCTCTCTTTCTCACTGTCACTCACTCTCCTCCCCTTCTCATTTTGTTCAAAAAATTTTGGGCTCAAGCTTCGATCTTCAGCTAGATTGGAAGCTAAGGAGCAAGATTGAGCCTCCATAACCGTGATTCAAGATCAAATTAGAGGTTAGTTTATATTATTTTCAAATTTTCAAACTTTTTCCAAATTTCCCAAATTTTCTTAGAAAGTTAAAATCTAAGTTTCTTGAGCTTAGGAAACCTTGAATCTAAGTTATTAGAACTCAAATCACCTAGAATCTAGGCTTGCTTGGATGAAAATCGAATTAAACCAAGTTTTTCCTCTTTTTCTCATTTTTAGATTTCTTTAAAAATTTCTATGTAAAACTTGTTTAAAAGTGTTTAAAAGTGTTCTAGAATGTTTATCTATCATTTATGAGTGTTTTGTATGCTTTGGGAATTGAAAAGTAAGTTTAGATTGAGATTTTGGGCTCGGGGAGGCCGAGACTCAAAGTCTCGGACCTCCTAGATTTTTCCAATTTAGCAGGCCAAACTTGAGCGTCGACAAGCTAAACCTAGAGACAGTTTGGTCAATCCTATATGGCTAGTAGGACGAACTATGGAGTTCAGCGGGCTTGACCAAGAAGTTCGACAGGCCGATCAAATTTTAGGAAAAATGACTGTTTATTTCCCGTTTTCACTGTTTTAAACCTAGATGAAGACTTTAACCTTGTGATATGATTTTGAAAACTTAAATAGCACACTAAGACATCATGAGATAGCTTAGTAATGTAGAATACTCTAAGCTACATGTCAATGAACTTAGTTTCCATTTAAGGTTGTTCGTGGTCCCGTGGAGCTAAAATATAGCATGTTAGGACTGTGGTGCTTGAGCTTTGATACTAGAATCAAGGTAGGACTCTAAACCTCTTTTCTTGGTAACCCCATTTAAGAGAATTTTGGCCACAAGGCAATTTCTTTCAAAATGTTTTCAAATGATGAATGAAATGAATTTGTACAGCTATTTTTAGAAACTATTAAGTAGTGAAACGATTAAAATGAACAGAATAATTAATGTAAATAATAGTATTTGGTAATGCAAAACTCTAAAAGTGAAATAGAGCCGAACGTGTCATAAACACCTACTGGAATGATACACTAGTGCATGATACCATACTTAGAGATCAGGTCGTGTAGAGTGCAACCTTAGAGGGCAGGTCCTAAAACACAGCTGGGCCACTATCGTGGTGATTATTATGGCTTTGCCAGAAATTAAATAATAAGACTATTTCCAAAGGATTAATGGAATAAAGGGTAAGAATGAATTTATGAGTTTTATTTTTGGTGTTTTATAATTCCTTCGTTATAATAGATTTTCATAAAATATTTTTAAAAGTTTAGTCCTACTGAGCCTTTCGCTTACTATTTATTTGTTTTAAAATTTCCCCCTCTCTAGGTGGATTGCAGCATAGAGACAATTAGGAGGAGCCGAAATAAATCGTGGGCCATAGGATTCTTTTCCAACTAGGTTATTTACTTCTTTGTACGAGGCATGTAATGTTTTAATTATTATTTTCTTTTAATTTGGAATGTGGTTTCTTTTATTTATTGTCGATACTATGTATGTGCACCAATGTGTGTTGGTTAGGCCCAACCCATATTTAGTTGTTTCATTATTTTAATCTATTTTTTCTACTTTAATATTTCGATGATTGTTTAGAAAAGGTTTTAAAAAGTTTCTAACGTTTTCATAAATAAATTTTAATCAATTTAATTGGTGGATTTTAATTAAAAATTTGGTTTAATTAAGTTAATTAATCCGTCACGTCACCATCCAGATTTGGGGGCGTGACAGTTATGCTTCTATCCATCTGGATGGAAGTTCTTTTCACTTGTTTCTAGCTGCCCATTTTTTTTTAGACGATGAGATGCAGTCTGAAGGAGATGCAATCATTGCAAGGGATACGAACACAACAACCAATTGTATCCTCAAAAAAATTGGAAGGGTAAGAGTCTCAATGTTGCTTCAAGTCCATCAATTCAAACATCGCAAGTAGGGTCGGTAGCACAGATGATGACATGACACAAACTCGACACTTTTTTTATAGGTTAAGGTTAAAAAAATTAACCACGGATCATTTTAGTGTCAACTCGAAGTTGACCCGTCCAAAAACATGCCGTGTTTGAGCCAACCCATATGACTAAAATAACCCGTCTAACTCGCAATTAATTATTTAAATATTTTTTAAAATATATTTAGCTATTATCAAATATACCCATGATACAAAACTCTAATTCACTTAATCTCATACCAAGCTTCAAACTAATTGATTTCAACTCTTGAACAATAAGAAAATGATTTTAGCTTGGTCACTTGAGACTTTTTTATTTTGTTAGACTTGTCATTTTGTTGATGTTGGACTTGTTATTTTCTAGGATGTTTTTAAAAATATTAGGAAAATTTTTTGTTGTAGTAGTGTGGAACTCATTTGATTTTCAGGAAATTTGATTTATGTTTGTTTTATGTAATATTAGTGTAAATTCAAAGCTAAAAAAGGTCACGGGTTAGTGCGGGTCATTGACGGATTGCAAGTCATTGGTGGGTTGCAGGTAATTGATGGGTTGCAAGTCATTGGCATTTCATATGTTACATAAGAAATGAGTTAGTACGGGTCATGTTTGTATCAACCCGTATACATGTTAAGATTTCTCAACTTGTTCGTATTACAGGTCGAGTTAGTGTCTGTTAGGTTTGGTGCCTTAAAAGCTATGACATTGTACATTTTGATGATAAATAAATAAAGTGACATTATAATTATTTTGGTTATGTGTTATGAATATATTTATAAACATCAAGAAAATTCCATGATTATTTATGTGACTATAAATTTAGCATATAAGTGTTATATGCTTAGGGATAAAATTTATAGATAATAATCTAAATAGTCCGTAATAATTAATTAAAGTTTGGGATCTTTAATTAAATATTACAAGTACGGTCCAATCTCATTTAGAATGAAATAGTCATTATCCGGACTATTAATGTAGAGACATTGGATTGGAGGTACTTTATATGATGAGATTATATAGGACTGAA
>CAMOHE010024803.1:0-21879 GCA_946598075.1 Artocarpus hirsutus
TATTGATACTCTTTAGTGACCCAAGAGAGGTAGAAAGCTACTTGTGGATGTCAATTTGGATTGTGATAAAGACTAAAAGGACGCAAACAAAGCACAAAATTTGGTTGGAACCAAAAAAGAATCAAATTCGTTACATTCCCATGTGGATAATTTTAAAAATGGTACTCTCATCCACATATTTGTTATGAGATGCTAATAGCTTTCAAATCAAGCACAAGCATAGCTCCAAATTCATTATTCTTCTTATCATCTCACCACAGTTATTTGTCTACAAGCTTATATTTATTATGTTAAAATTTAAATTTTTGCAATATCCAGTGATCTTAAAACTCAACAATTTTTACAGCAAAAAAATTTAGAGCGTACATTAATTTATGACTTTAATTTTGGAGACAAAACCATTTTTGTAAGTTTGTCATGGAAGAATCTTAGTTTCTCTCTAGACACTCAATTATTTTTTTAATATATTTTTCAGATGTAGAGAAGAAATACAATTAATTTAGTAGAGAGAGGACTAGACTCTTATCATATAGACCCTTAATAGGCATCTTCAATCAAAGCATGCATCTTTTTATAGACGCAAACATATTTTTGATAACAGTTCCCAACCAATAAGATTTTAATATTTAAATAATTGTTAAACTAAATAAATTAATAATAAATCACATAATTTTAATAGGCTTTTAAATAATTATGTGGGTTCAATTCTAACATATTATACCGAATCACACAACTAAAACCAGGGGCCAAAATTAGCTTGATTTTTTTTCCTTTTCTTTTTGCTTGTTGTGAAGATGTAGAAATTGTGCAAAAATAAAAAATTAGCTCAAATTAATGTATTTTCCAATCATCAGTCTAGTATTTCTTTGTAACATCTGCAATATTTCTTTTTTCCAATATTCTCTTCTCTTATTTCCTTAAGTCGAAAATTGTGGCTAAATTCAACATGTTCAATCCCATGACCATGCTTATTCTAATTCTTATTCTTCTTCTTCTACCAATCCTAGTAACTTCAAAATGCACATGTCAACTCCAAGATATTGAAGAAGAGAAGAAAATTGAGGCTCTTCAATATAAGTTAATTGCAATTGCTTCAGTTTTACTTGCTGGTGCACTTGGAGTTTGTCTTCCATTTCTGGCGAAGAATTTGCCGTGTCTAAACCCAAACAAGGACGTCTACTTTCTAATCAAGGCCTTTGTAGCCGGTGTGATCTTAGCGACCAGGTTCATACACGTACTTCCTGATGCTTACGAGAGCTTGACAAGCCCTTGCCTTGGTGAAAATCCATGGAGAAAGTGTGACGCCCCAGGGAGGGAGTCAGTAGTTTTAGATAAAGAGGATAAAAATGGAGTAAATAAGATGAATTAAGGAAAGGAAATAAAGAGAAAAGTGAGTAAATATAGTAGCAAGTAAATAAATATCATCGAAAATAAATAGTATTTTCGGTAGTCACCATCAAGTGAATACCATGAAGGTGGGGCCGAGACCTTATTCTCATTCACCATCATATGGATGTTTACCACGAAGGTGGATAAGTAAATAAAATACAAATAACATCAACAACAACAACAACAACAACAACAACAACAACAACAATAATAATATAAGAATATTGAAAATCATCATCTTTGAAATAAATGATGCGGTGGGACTCACAAAGACGAAAATGACATCAACAACGACATCGGGATAAGTTGTACAGTGCACATGCCATGCCACAGTTGTGAGAAAATACCATTTCAATCCCAAGAGCCAGGTTCCGATCTTGGGACTTCCTTCTTCTTTAAACCTGGAAGGGGGAATTTTTAAAAACAGAAAAACATGAGCGAAAGGCTCAATAGGATAATTAATTAAAAACAATTTGTTTAAATACAACGATCATAGATAAAAATATCATGCGCAAACAAATCTAAAGATCTTGACAAATATAAATAAATACTTACTTGTGAGAAATTTGATAAAAGGTCACCGTACGGGTTTTGGAATTTGGAAAGAATATCAAAATATAATTCTTCTAAATCAAAGACAAAAATAATTCTTAAAGGGAGACATTAAAGAAATAAACTTTGCACAAAACAATTTACAAGGGGTTGCCAAAGAAAGGGATAGAAAATATCATACCTCATTTGAAATTCCAATAACGTAAGCTCCAAATAAAATTCAATGTAAGCTCCGATCAACATTCAAGAGCTTAAAAACTGCATTTAAAATCAGAAATCATATTTAACAAATATCATTATATCAGTTTAATTATTAGTGTGCCTTTTGATTGAAAATAACCCTAACACAAAATCATAATCTCTTTTGAAACATTTCAGAATTATTAAACATTGAAAACTGGGCACAGTTTCATATCGCACAGTCGGCCTACCGAACACCTTGAATCGGCCTACTGAACCTACACAGTTTGGCCTACCAAACATTTGGACCAATCTACCGAACTAGCTTGAGGTCTGGCCTACCAATGAAATAAATTCGGCCTACCGAACTCATGAATCTGGACTATCGAAGATCAAGTTTGGCCTGCTAAACTGGCAAAATTTAGGGACCTGAGACTTCAAGTCTCGACCTCCTCAAGCTTTAAAAATTCGAATTAAAACCTGTTTTCTCAATCCCAAAGCATAAAAATCATATAGAAAGCATAGAAAATCATGGTAGAACAAATTTCAACCATTTTCCTTAAATTTGAACATAATTTCACAATGAATTTGAAAATCTAAGAAAAATATGAAAACTTGATGAAATTAATTTTTGTTCAAATAAAGCTTAGATTCATTGTAAAACAAGTACTACAAACTCAAATTGAGCATTATTTAAGCTCATTAATGTTTAGATTGCAAAATGCATAAAAATTTAAAACAAAAATCAAAATTTTGGAGAGAAAAAGGGCTAACCTCAAATCAACATTTTTGAAGAGCATTTTTAGCTTGAATCTCCATCTCTTAACTTCAAATCAACGGGTTTAAAGCTTGAGAATGAAATTTTGCAAAGAAAATGGGAGAGAAAGTGAGACGTGGATGAGAGAAAGAGAGAGACAAGAGAGAGGGCTGAGAGAAAAAGAGAGAGAGCGTGGAAGAAAAGAAAAAGGAAAGGGAAAAGAAAAAGAAAAGCCCTAAGGGCGTTTTCATAAATATGTGAAACATGTGGGATAAAAATGTCATTTAGTATTTTAAAACTAAAAATCAAATTTTGAAATATGACAAATGCAACAAAATTTTAAATAACTAAAAATTAACATCAAAATTTCACTGACGTACTTAATAATTAAACTTAATATAACTAATTCTATTCAAAAAATTCAATGGTGTTACAGAAAATTTCCCTTTTCAGAGTTTCTCGTGATGTTTTCAGTAATTGGGACACTCATGATGGAAGCTCTTGCTATCGGTCGGTACCATAAGAGGTCTGAGCTAAGGAAATCTCAGTCTTTGAGTAATGATAAAGACAGTGACCACGTTCATGGTGAAAAACCTTATTCTTGCTCATGATCATCATGTTCATGGCTCCACATTCATGTTGGAAACATCAAGTTCATTGGACCTTATTCGTCATAGGATCATATCTTAGGTAATAATGCATAACAATTGTCAATTGATAGAATTTTTTTTTTTTGGATAAATCTCAATTGATTGATTTTAAGACAAGTCTCACATCGCATGTGTTCTAAGAAGATCCATGGTTTAAGTGTGGTCTAAGTCTTAACTTTACAGATAACACAAAGTGCTTTTTTTTAGTTTATTTCATATCAACACAAATTAACTGTTGGACATGTATGCCCTAAGGAATAAAATGTACTATGTTTTGGAGACATTTTATCAATAAAGAATTTATTTATTATTCACATACCAATTATTGTCCTCTTCACATTCATATTTGTTGAATGCATTATAAGCAAACAAAAGTCTGAGACTATTGGTCTAAACCTATGAGAATCAGGCATATGATGGATGGATTATGTGGAAGACATGATTCTAAAGGTGACAATCTAAATTATAAGATATGCAATAGAGAGAACAAAGTTGGGCACTTTATTCATACAAAGATTGTTATGTTGTCTATATCCCTAATGGGAGATAGTTTGTCTTGGCAATCAGGGGTGGACTCTGTGAATAGAAACATTGGTGCATTGTTATAGGTGACAATGTATTGGATTGGAACATAAAATGGAATTGCTTTGGATTAATAATTTTGTTTGAGCAAATTAATTCATTTTAGACAATTATATGTGTTGTATTTTAATCCTGAAATGAATAGTTGGCCCGTTATTTTGACTTATGTTTTTGGATGTACCAAAAGGTGACATCCATATTTCATGATGGCATGTATACCAGTATATTGGAGACATGACTCTTGATGGCATAGACCTGTTATTTATAGATACGGAATCTATAGCTCTTGTATAGGAGTTGACGATATCTTTTTATATGCGTTATCCTATAATTAGAAGACTGAAGCACTTAACCATTTGGATACATAAGTGTAACCAAATACTATACCGTCTTTGGATGGTAAGTTTTCTGATGGTGAGATAATGGAACATAAGAGAAAAATAATCGGGAAGGTAAGATAGAATTTATCCTTAAGCCGATTATAGACATCCTATAGGGATACAATACATTATGATATATTATGGATACTTAGCTATTTGGGCTTCATAATTTTATATAGTTTGAGAGTGCAGCTCTAAGCTTTTAGTGGAATAACATTAAAGTTGATAATTATAAAACATATATCAAGGATATTGGGTTTTATAATTATTGGGAGCTTGAACTATAGGTCCATTAGGTCCCTTTTGTTAGGTCATAATAAATCTTGTAATGATACGACATGCTTTTTCAATAAATTGGTGACTTATGTTGAATTATTAGATTGGATAAAATTTGATAAGATCAGATAATTCATGTCTATTTATCGGTTGAATTAACTTTGTAAATTAATTCAAGATAAACTTCTTGAATTATTCGAAATATTTAATTTCTTAGAGATTATCCAGTTATGTTTTTTTTAATAAGATAACTTATCTCATGGGTTATTTGAATGAAAACTAAGGCTTTATTAAAAGAATCTTAGGGGGAAAATAAAAGATTCACATGAATCATTTATCGTAAGTTCGACAAGCCGATCAGTTAATTTGGCCTGCTGATGTGGCAAGTTTGGTTGGCCGATCGGTTAGCTCAGCCTATCGATCTAACGATTTTTTGATCATGCGTTTCAGACACAATTTTATTAGAATTTGATGTAGATCCAAATTTTTGAGGTCTTATCTGATAATAACCAACCATAGGGATGACCTCTATAAATAGGAGGTAAGTTTTCTGTATTATTTAGATTGGTTGAGAAATTAAGAGTGAGCACTCTAGTCTGTGAGTCTCTGAAACTCATTGAAGAGCTATTGTTCACAAATTACGAACGTTAGTTCTAGGTTTTCTTAATTGGTTAGAAGGAGAGTCTCCGAAGAAGAGTTGTACGAGGTTTTGCGTACAAACCTACCGATTGTGGATAGAGAATAGCAAACTGACTAGTTAGTTGAGGCTCTTCTAGAACGTTCTTTTCTTCACAGATTATAGGAGCTCTTTGGCATTCAAAGGTTAGTAAGATCTAGTTAATTTATGCATATAGCGTGTCAAACTTGTGTTTTAAAAAATATTCTAATGAATAATTTTAAAATTTTCGTTGTATACTGTTTTTCCAATAATTGTTATTAGAGCCATGTTTTTATGTAAATTTACAAGTTTGTGATCATGCTTTATGTATTAATTATGTGATCTTGATCTCACCTATGCTTGAATTCAATATTTTAGAGAGTTAGCACTCTAGGGTTTCTATATATTTATATGTTGTCATGGAATCTATGGTGAATGTTTATTAATTAATTATGGTTGATTAAATTATTATTTGATTAATTTGTGTCAGCCATGGTTCCTTAGAGTTAGAATATGTATTTAGGTTGTTCATGTTATTTGATGTCGATCTATCATCACCATCTAGGGATTATTATTATTTAATTTATAAGAATTTTGTAATTAAATTATCATTTAGAATAAAGATGGATAAATAAGATGGAGATAATCGCGATTCTAAAGGTATTTCCTAAGTTTGTAAATATTTTTGTTTTTGAATTGTTGAAAATAAGATTGAAAAACTGCGTTAAAACTATTTTCTTAAAAAATGACATGTGCTGGGTCGGCAAGACGATAGTCGCAGATCGGTAGGCCGAACCTCCAGTTCGGCAGGCCATCCATGGGGCGGATTTCAACCAGCTCTAGCAGCAGGCCAAACTACCAAGTTAAGCAGGCTGATGGCTTATGACCAGTAGGCCGATCACACAGATCGACATGCCAATAGAGAGCTATTTTTTTTTCAAAAAAGGCATGTTTTTTGGTGCAGTTTTGATTTTATTTTTGAGATAATATAGAGAAACATTAAATTTGGATATGACCGAAAATATGGAGTATTCGATCTATGCGGGATTGAAGACTTGAAGATGGATAATACACAAAAAAAGATACAATTTGAAGATTCAAGGATGAAGAATCAATAATATGTTTCGATTGATCTCTTGTAATTTTTAATTTCTTTTCTCTAATGTGGAACTATAATATTACGACTATTTATTATTATTTTGCTTGTGGCTTTGCATGATTGCTTTACTTGTTTACATTATAATATGATTAGCCATGTATGTTTATAACATGTCATATAGAATAGGAAGTGCAGCTCATTAAAAATTTTTCATGCATTTTTTAAAAAATAAAACCTTGATTTCAAAAGATTAAGTGGGAGAAGGTTTTCGAAGAGAGGACCTACGGCCTCTATCGTTGGTCCATAGGTAGCACATGGTGGTTCCAACTCCTAGGAAGGGATTTCATCATGTATGGGGTTGGATCTCCAAGAGGATAATGTATTTTAGCTAATTTATCATTGCACACCCCTAGGTGGTGATTATAAATCATGGATAAAATTTTGAAACGATGGTTATACACTCATCTTGATTTTATTATTAACCTCCCCTAGGAGCTCTATTAATAAAACTGATGACTAAAGAAATGATTGTTAATATATGCTGAATCATATGGGTCCTAGATGGTATATATTAATCAAGAGGGGATTCGTGTTCCTAATTAAACTTGGCAAGTCTCCCCAAGCGGCTTGTTGAATTCTAAGTTAGGAATTATCGTTACAAGGTTGTGATTTTTTTCAAGGTTTTGACACATAAACACATTATGTGTTTTACTTGATTGCGTTATCTTACTAAATTATTATGGTATGTTTGCTTATGTTTAGTATATGATTCCTTATTGCAGATTAAAATGTCTAAAAATGCTTTATTATCGATACTTGACAAAAACCAATTAACCGGTGAGAATTTTAATGATTGGAAATGAAACCTAAATATCATCCTATCCTTTGAGAAACTAAAATTTGTGCTGACAACTCCGTATCCTCCTAAGCCACTGGAGATTCCAATGATGAGCAAATCCAAGCGTGATCGTTGAAAAGATGCTAATGATCACGCTGGCTATTATGTTATGGCCAGCATGAATAATGTGCTACAGGCTCAACATGAAGATTATGAGACTGTAAAATAGATTTTGGATAATCTTGAAGGTGCTTTGGAGGACAGGTCCTAACAAAACGGCGAAGGGCACTTTGAAAACTTTTAAACTATAAACAAAGACTGGGGACTCCTATGAAGGAGCATATGATGTTAGGGCCTGCAGCATGAATAATGTGCTGCAGGCTCAACATGAAGATTATGAGACTACAAAATAGATTTTGGATAATCTTGAAGGCACTTTGGAGGACAGGCCCTAACAAAACGACGAAGGGCACTTTGAAAACTTTTAAACTATAAACAAAGACTGGGGACTCCTATGAAGGAGCATATGATGTTGGTCATGGATTACCTTACTGAGGCTCAAACTAATAGAGCTAGCATAGATGTTGAAACATAGATAACTAAGAGTCTAAGGACTTTATCCTATTTAGAGCTTCATTTAATTTAAGCAATAGACGAGATATGACCTTAACTAAGTTGATGAAGCAGTTACAGGAGTTCAAAAATCTGATCAGGGAAACTCCTGCTGGTGGTGAGGCCAACTTGGTAGCTACCTCTGGTTCCAATCCTAACCTAGGGAATGGAAAAAAGCAACGGGCTAAGAACAGAAGATCTTTTATTCCTGCAAATGGCAAGAACAAGAAGAAGAAAAAGAAGAACCTGAAGAAACTCAAGTGCTTTTGTTATGGAAAAGTCGGGCACATCAAGAAGAATTACAAGAACTTCCTTTCCTAAGGAGGTAGGTGTGATCTTCTAGTTATAGAAACTTGTTTGGTTAAGGAATCCAGTGACACTTGGGTCATAGATTCTAAAGCAAATAATCATGTTTGTATTTCTCTATAGGGGTTCAAAGAAACGAGAAGTTTGCTGCATGAAGACTTCACACTTCGGATGGACAATAGGTCCTTAGTGTTGGCTAAAGCAGTGGGAGACGTCCATCTTTATTTTAATAATTATAAGATTTTAGTTTTGCAAGATTGTTTTTATGTTTTTAAACTTAAAAGGAATTTAATTTCTGTAGCTTGTTTATTTAAATGATCTTATGTAGTTTCTTTTAATAATAAAGTAGTGGTTCTTAAAAATAAATCTTTTATCTGTAATGGATGGATGCAAAACAATCTATATTTTATCAAACTTAAGATGGACTTACTGCTTAACACTAAGTTTAATGATAATAACTTTAAGAGACTTAAGACTTCTCACTCTAATAAGACTTATCTTAGGCATTTGCGACTAGGTTATATTAACTCAAATAGAATTCAAAAATTGGTAAAGGATGGACCTTTAAGTCACTTAAAGGTAGAATCAATACCACAATGTGAATCTTGTTTAGAGGGTAAAATAGCCAGAAGACCATTTGGGTCTCAAGGTAATAGGACCGAGGAGGTTCTAGAACTTATGCATAGTGATTTTTGCAGTCCTATGAACATCTGGGCATGAGGAGGGTATCAGTGCTTCGTCACTTTTATTGATAATTACTCAAAGTATTGGTATGTCTATCTAATGCACCATAAAAAGTGGAAAAGCAATTGGGTAAACCCATTAAGGCACTTCGATCTGATCTAGGTGGTGAATACCTTTCTGATGAGTTCTTAGAACACTTATTAGAGAATGAGATTTTATCCCATTTGACTATGCCAAGCACTCCACAGTAGAATGGCGTGGCTGAGAGAAGGAATAGGACTTTGTTGGACATGGTTAGGTCTATGATGAGTTATTCATTGTTGCCTTTATCCTTTTGGGGATATGCACTACAAACCACATGTTATCTTTTGAACAGTGTGCCTTCAAAATTGGTTCCTAAAACTCCTCATGAGTTCTGGATAGGAAAAAAGACATCTTTAAACCATCTTCGCATATGGGGATGTCTGGCTCATGTCTTGTTTAAGGAAACAAATAAGTTGAAAGTACGTTCAAAAGTTTGTGTATTTGTAAGATATCCAAAAGGGACTAAAGGGTTTATTTCTATAATCCAAAGGAAAATAAAGTCATGGTTTCAACTAATGCAACATTCCTTGAGGAAAGTTACATTGCCAATTGTAAGCCTCGAAGCAAAGTGGTGCTCAAGGAGTTGGCGAGTGATTCTATCAATCCAGAGGTTTCGAATGAAACCATTCCAATCAGTGTAGAAAAACCAACCAAACAATAACCTAAGGGGTTTCGGCATAGTGGGAGGATCGAGTGTCAACCCGATAGTTATGTGTTCATTGGTGAGGCCTTTTTGGCTAAACCAAATAAACATGATAGGGATCCTTACACTTATGTAGAATCTATGAAGGATTTTGATTCAAAACTTTGGATAGGAGCTATGAACACTAAGATTAAGTCTATATAGACAAATCGGGTTTGGGAACTTGTGGATCTTCTCGAAGGGGTAAAACCCAGAGAGTGTAAGTGGATCTATAAGAAAAAGAGAGGAGCAGATGGAAAGGTCGAAACTTATAAGACTAGACTTGTAACAACCCAAAATTTTAATGCATTGAAAATGCATTAAATTAAGGATTTAATTGAGAAGAAAAATGTGATTTAAGGAAAAGTATTGTATAATAACATGAAAATTATACGGTATTGGAATAATGCAGTGTAAGAAAAATACACTGATGAAATTATGTAGTATGAAAATTACACTGCAAAAGTAATGCAGTGTAAGAATTAGACTGTATAAGGTCACGCAGTACAGGATTAGACTACGTAGACCACTATTTTTATATAAAAGTAAAGAGAGAGAAAAAGAAAAAAAAAGAAAAAAAAAGAAAAAAAAAAGAAAAATTTGAATGTTTATCTACACTTTCTCTCTCCTCACTTTCTCTCTCTATATTTTCTCTCTCCTCAAAACACTTTGAGAATTCGAGCTCCGTTTTTGACACCTCCTACACCATTGAAAAGCTCTCGATGAGCTGAGCTCAACGGTGTGCTGAACAGCCCAAAACATCACCGGAGGAGGGCTCACGCGCTGCCCAAAGTGGCGGTAGAACCTATTTTTTCCAAGCTGATATCTTCGCCGTCCGACCACCAATCGACGTGATTTTGGTGTCTATGGACTCAGGGTGAAAAGAGGAGCAAGAGGGTATCTTTTTCCCAGCTCAATTTCAGCTGGAAAGGCCTCGACGGACCACCCCCGTTGCTACCGTGGCACCACCGTCGGAGCAGCCATCTCCGGCGGCGGTGAGGCACACCGCCGGTGCCAAAACGATTAGAGTGGGGCAGCAGGCAAAAGCCCCACCTCAATTGCACCACCCAATCGCCCCTTGCCGGAGATCGGCCAACACCCGCCACCGCCGCTGTGGATGGGTTGGGTTCGTCTTTTCAGGCCCTGTGGTGCCAAATTGATGGCACGAAAATGTTCAGAGGAGTGAGAGGAAGTGATTCAACTCCTCAATTGCAGGCAACAACCACGGATCGATGGAGAACGGCCTCCGCCACCTCATGCCGCCATGGGAGTCTCGGGACCGCCGTTCCAGGAGGTGTTGAGCAGCCCCACCATGGGGAATTGCTCAGAGGAACCTGGGGAAGCTTTTCCCCAAGTCAATTTTAGGCCATCATCGCCGGAAGACCAAGATCGAATCTTGTCGTTTTCCACCATCGACGGTAGCCCGATTTGTGGGGTTAGAGGCCAAATTGAGTGAAATTGACCCCACCAATGGACTCAGGAGGGTCGATTTAGGGGGGGTAGGCTCAAGCCCTGCTGCCAACGAAGCCACGTGACGGCGGTCAACCGCTGGTCAACCATCAAATTAGGATTTTACGATCTGGACCTCCAATCGATGATTCGAGACAGCCTCCTGACTCGTTTCGATGCTCTGAACACAACGGTGACCTCTGTTCGAGCTAATTCCACTCCGATAAAAATCATCCGATACTGACTACATGCGGATCGAGGTAATTCAAACTACATTATCGGAGTTCAGAATAACATGCTCAAGAATGTATGATCTTCAAGAAGCATTCCTAGCCATTTATGGTCACTCGAGGAGCACTGCAGAGGATGCTTCACATACTGTAGATACAGCGAGGTACAACCAGACCCGCGTAGCTCGAAGTCCAAGTAAATGGCAATCTCGCGTACAGTATGTAGTATATTGAAATGCATTGTTATGGATGTTAAGTTTTAAGGATTTAAAGTTTAGTTAAGGAAAGAATGAAGGAAAATGAGACCAAGGGCAAAATGGTCATTTTATGAAAATGACCAAAATGGACCCGAAACGCCCGATGTCGGGAATTGTTTCTAAGTGATAATTTTTCATGTTATGTACGCAACAGAATGTTAAAGTTAAGTTATGAGTTTGATTAAGTCACGAAATGGATGAAAAAATCGTCAAGGGCAAAATCGTTATTTTTACAAAAATAGCTAGAACGGAGCCGAACGCTCTGATTTAGCATTAAATTCTTAGACAGAAAATATTTCGTAATACGTCAAGTAACGTAACTGTCATATGTGACAGAAAAAGGAACGGTTAATGTTTATGTTTTATTATCAATCGAGTGGATTGATAATAAAGAAAGTTAATTAATGAGTCGGCTGTCGTATGATCAGGACACGGAAGCCGACTAATGGAAGCAAAAAGAACGAGATAGGAATGGAATAGAGAATGCTAGAGCATAGTACAGGTAAGTTTAGACCTTACCTGCAGCCTGAAGTAAAAGATTTTCAAATACTCATTTATATGTTCGCAAAATGTGTTTGCAATTGCTTTGCAAGTTAATTTTAAAGTTTATTCGCATTTATTATGCAAATGGTATTAAAAGTTCAATGTAAGATTTGCAATGAATTTGTGAATATTATGTTTAAAATATACTTGCATATTGTTATGCATAACGTGTTTAAAAGTACAAGTTATGATTTAGAAAGTATTTAAAGTATGTTTTGCATTTTTTACAATGCACAATATTTTATAATTTAAGTTATAAGCCTTATGGTGTATTTGTTATGCATTAAGTTGCATTTATGATGCATTAAGTTAAATTTCGAAATAAAAGTTGTGCATGTATTACATGTTGCATATGTCATGCAATAAATGTTAGAGTCCATGTTATGACTTGTAAAAGGTGGTTGCATTACATGATGCATTTGTTACGTAATGAGTTGCATTTATTATGCAATAAGTTACATTTGTTGTGCAATAGATTTTATAGTACAAACTATAAATTGCAAGTGTGTTTGCATATGATGTGACTGCATTTGACATGCTCACAAAAGATAATAAAAAGGTAAAGTAAGGATAAAAAGAAAAGTGTCATATCAGCCTCTGTGTTATGAGATAATGAACGTAAAGTTAAAGTTGACCTCTAAGATGTGAGGTACTTGACCAGGTGATCGATGGTCTCAAGTCTTTCGCAAGGGAAGTATCATGTTAATGATCTCATGATTAATGAGTTGGTACGAACACTAAAGCAAGGTAAGGAAAGTGAACGTAAGATAAGGAAAGATAAGGACAAGGATGGAAAGTTAAAGCAAGATAAAGAAAGTTACGGAACGGAAATAGTAAGTTAAAGTAAGAAGAGAGTGTTCATAAAATGCTCATAATTGAAAGTACATAATGGAGCATAATTGGAATCATACATTATGAATTTGCTTGTATTCTTTATTACAAAGTTTTACGTTAAATGCTTATGAAAAATATATTGAGAAAAGTTTTATGTTGAATGTTTATAAAAAAAACATTTGTATGTTATGAAAAACATTCTGAGGAATGTTTTATGATAAATGTTTATGGAAAACATTTTCATGTTTTCAAGAAAGGTTTATAAACGATGTGTTATGAAAAACGTATAAGGAAATGTTTATGAAAAACATTTTACAAATTTTTTATGAAAAATATGTATGAGAAACGTTTTAGAAACATTTTATGAAAAGTGTTTATGAAAAACGTTTATGAGGAACGTTTTAAGAAAAAGGTTTTTATGAGGAAAGATTTTAAGTATGTTTTAAATGCTTTGTGAGTTTATGTTTGAACTTACTGAGCGTAAGCTCATAAGAAGATTTTCATGCTGTAGGTAATATGTGGGTAACCAGTAGGACCCGTTAGAGGAGCTGGGTACTGTAGAAGGGCAGATGTGAAGATGTAGGAATGGATACTACTACAGTTTGCTTCCACGACGCAAAGAAAAGGTTTTACACTATTTAATGTAGTGTTTTCAAGGTTTTTAAAGAAATCAGAGTTTAAGAAATGTTTTTAAAAGTTTTACGATACATTGTACGAATTGTGTGATAAAATTATGAAGTGATGTTTTAAGCTATGTTTTAATAAATATTTCTTAGTAGTTTTAAGAAACAGTTTGAAATGGTTTTAAAGACAAAGGTTGAGCGAGATCTCAACTAGAATGGCGACAAAGATCGCAATAGTTTTAATTAAGAAATTTTTTTATAATTCAGTATTTTCTTACTGAGTAAGTAAGATTACTGTACAAGTAATGATGTTTAAAGAAAGTTTAGTGACGGTCGAAAAAGCGGGTCGTCACAAGACTAGTAGCTAAGGGATACACGTAAAAGGAAGGAATCGATTATGAGGAAACCTTTTTGCTTGTTGCCGTGCTTAAGTCCATCCACATTCTCTTTTCCATAGCTATTGCTCACGACTATAAGATTTGACAAATGGATGTCAAGATGGCTTTGCTGAATGGCTTTCTTGACGAGTCCATATATATAGTATAGCCAGACGGGTTCAAGGCTAAGGGTTAGGAGGATAAGATTTGTAAGCTACTAAAGTTAATTTATGGACTTAAGCAGGCTTCTTGTTCTTAGAACATAAGATTTGATTAGGTGATTGAGACTTATAGGTTCGAACAAAATGTGGATGAACCATATGTTTACAAACACATTAAGGATAGAAATGTGGTTTTTTTACTGCTCTATATAGATGACATTCTATTAATTGGCAATAACATTAGGACATTATCATCGGTCAGATTATGATTGACCAAGCAGTTTAATATGAAAGACTTAGATGAAGCTAATTATGTTCCCGATATCCAGATTTTTCAAGATAGGAATAGCTTTGTCCTAAGCTAGCTGCATAGATAAAATTCTCAAGAGGTTTGCAATACAGAATTCCAAGAAAGATAGGCAACCATCTAGATCTGGAATCATTCTTTCTAAGAAAGACTCAGCAAAGTTTGATGAAGAAAGAGAATACATGAAGAAAGTGCCTTATGCTTCGACAGTGGGTAGTCTCATGTATGCCATGCTTTATACATAACTAGATATTAGTTATGTGGTCGGGATAGTAAGTCAATTTTTGTCAGATCTAGGACCAAACCATTGGGTTGTGGTCAAGCATATTTTCAAGTACATGAGAAGGACTCGAGGGTATATGCTTTTATATTCGGGTGTGAATTTAACAACTTTAGGATATACTGATTCAGATTTCCAATCATGTCTGGATTCGAGGAGATCGACTTCTAGTTTTGTGTTTACTTTGGGCAACGGTGCCATTGTTTGGAGAAGTGTCAAGCAAGATTGCACTTCAAATTCAATGATGGAGGCCGAGTCTATGGCAGTTAGTGATGTTTCGAAACAAACAGTGTGGCTCCTAAATTCCTTGGGGATCTTGAGGTAGTTCCTCGTATGGATAAGACGGTATTGTTGTATTGTGATAACATTGCAGCAATAGCTAATGCTAAGGAACCAAGATTTCACAAGAAAAGTAAGCATATTCATCGGAAGTATTATTAAATAAAGGACTTCGTTGAGGGCGAGTATGTTGCTGTATGCAAAATTACATCTGAGGACAATTTAGCTGATTCATTCACAAAGACACTAACTACGAGAGATTTTGAGAGGCATGTGGAAGATTTTGAGAGGCATGTGGAAGCTATAGGGATGCGCGATATGCCATATTTACTCACTTAGTGCAAGTAGAAGATTTTTAGATATGTATGGCCCAAGGAATAAAATATATTATGTTTTGGAGACATTTTATCAATAAAGAATTTATTTATTATTCATATAACAATTATTGTCCTCTTTACGTTCATATTTGTTGAATGTATGATAAGCAAATAAAAGTCTAAGACTGTCGGTCTAAACCTTTGAGAATCAGGTAGATGACAGACCGACTATGCAGAAAACATGATTCTAAAAGCGATCCGTAATCGAAAGAATAAAGTTGGGCATTTTATTCATACAAAGATTGTTATGTTGTCTATATCCCTAGCGGGAGATAGTTTGTCTTGGCCATCAGAGGTGGACTCTGCGAATAAAAACATTGGTGTATTTTCTTAGGTGACGATGTATTGGATGGAGACATAAAGTGAAATTGATTTAGATTAATAATTTTGTCTAGGCAAATCAATTCACTTTAGACAATCATATGTATTGTATGTTAATACTGAAATGAATAGTGGGCCCGTTGTCTTGACTTATGTCTTTTGATATACCAAAGGATGACATCCATATTTCATGATAGTATGCATACTGGTACGTTAGAGACATGACTCTTGATAGCATAGACCTGTTTTTTCATAGATACGGAATCCATAGCTCTTTTTTAGGAGTTAACAATATCCTCTTATATGTGTTATCATGTAATTGGAATACTAGAGTGCTCAATCATTTGGATACATAGGTCTAACCAAATGGTATACTGTCTTTGGATGGTAAGTTTTCTGATGATGAGATAATGGAACATAAGAGAAAAATAATCAGGAAGGTAAGACATAATTTATTCTTAAGTCGATTATAGATATCCTATGGGGATACAATACATTATAATATGTCATGGATACGTAGCTCTTTAGGCTTCGTAATTTTATATAGTTCAAGAGTACAGCTCTAAGCTTTTAGTGGAGTAGTGTTAGAGTTGATAATTATGAAACATATATCCGAGATATTGGGTTTTATAATTATCAGGAGCTTGAACTATAGAGGTCTATTAGGTCTCCTTTACTTGCTCATAATAAATCTTATAACGATACAGAATGCTTTTTTAATAAATTGGTGACTTATATTAAATTATTAGATTGATAAAATTTGATAAAATCAGATAATTCATGTCTGTTTATCGGTTGAATTAATTTTGTAAATCAATTCAAGATAAACTTATTGAATTATTTGAAATATTTATTTTACTAGAGATTATCTAGATATAGTTGTTTTAATAAGATAACTTATCTTTTGGGTTATTTGAATTAAAACTGAGGCTTTATCCAAAGAATCTCGGGTGGGAAATAAAAGATTCATAGGTATCATTTATCGTAAGTTTGGAAAGCCGATTAGTTAGTTCAACCTGTCGATGTGGCAAGTTAACAATTTTTTGATCACATATTTCAGACACAATTTTATCAAATATTGATCCAGATTCAAATTTTTGAGGCCTTATCTGATAATAACCAACCATGGGGACGACCTCCATAAATAAGGAGTGAGTTTTTTATGTTATTTAGATCAGTTGAGAAATTAAAAGTGAGCACTCTAGTTTGTGAGTCTCTGAAACTCCCTAAAGAGCTATTGTTCACAAATTACGAACATTAATTCTGGGTTTTCTCAATTAGTTGGAAGGAGAGACACCGAGGAAGAGCTGTACGAGGTATGCCCACACACATACCAATCATGGGTAGAGAATAGCAAAGAAGACAAGTTGGTTGAGGCTATTCTAGAATGTTTTTCTCTTCACAGATTGCATGAGCTCTTCGGTATTTAAAGGTTAGTAAGATCTGGTTAATTTATCCGTATAGCATGTCAAACTTATGTTTTAAAAAATATTCTAATTAAAAATTTTTAAATTTTCGCTGTGTACTATTTTTCCAACATCAACTATGCTTGATATACCATGAATCATATCTATGAGGATGCTAAGACCTCAATGGGGGAATTTTTAACCACTTTTAGGTGAGGTGCATTGGTGTAGTGCTTTTTTAGAATTTTTTTCTTTTTTGGAACTTGAGATAGGAAACTTGAAGTCTTTACTTTTTGGTACATTGAGTATAGGTTTACCTCTCGGTTTTCTTACATTGAGTATCTCCTGCAAGTATAAGTGACGAGGCCTTTGAAAAAAAAATAGAACAACCTGATAGGGCACCATATTTTGGGGATCAACCAGGTACTAATTTTATACTAATCCTTAAATATAGGTAAGAGGAAAATAATAGCTTTTGGAGGAATACAAATAATATTGATGTTTTGGATAAGTTAGTAAATAAATAACAGTAAATTCGGGGTACATTCTCGATTAATCCAAGATCAAATTTTGTAAATCCAAGATTTACAGTACAAATACCGCATTTACCCCATGACATCAACTTTGGTAAATTTGGATTAACGTATTTACTTCCACAAAATCCTAAATTAGACATATTTTGTTAACAATATTTACAAACTTTTAATTTACATAATATTTAGTAATTATGTAGTTACAAAACTCATATTTTACCCTTAATCTTCTTTTAGAATAAAAATTCTATTAAAAACAATTATAGTAAATATGCTGCTTTTTATCATATTAGATTTTAAATACGCTATTTACTATTATAAAGAATTAAAACAAAAAAATGATACATTAATTTTCCTTAACTATGTATTTTGGGCTTTGCTTTTGTTTCTCAATTCAAAATGGCTTATTTGTTTTCCCCATGTTACAAGTGCTTGCATTCCACCTCTGAAAATATAGACAAATGCATACAAACACAAAAAATGACTAAAGATTTTTCTATAGTTTCCTTTTCTTGTCTGGAGTTAAGTTGATCATCTGGGATGATTTGTGAAACCATATTACTGAAAATAAATTAATAAAGAAATCACGTATATGTTTTCCTTAAAATGTTAAAGGCACCAAATTCTAATCCCAATTATATATCAACTTATCAATTATCAAGTAGGCATTTAAAAAAAATGAAAAAAAGAGGAAAATTGCATTAAATAGTATAGTTTCAATTCTTAATATAAAAAATATTATACTTTCAAAAATATTTAAATACATAACACTTTTAGAATTACGTACTTTTTTTAAACACTTAAATTTTTAATTTTTATCTCTTTTTCTTTTTCTTTTTCTCTTTCCTTTTGTTTTAGTTTTTCGTTATTTCAATGTTGTTTCATGTTTTTCTCTACATCATTTTATACTAAAATAAATTTCGTTTTAATCTAATTGGGCTATTTACTTAACATTGGTATATTTTGGTTTATTTATTTTTAATTCCAATAAATAGTGGTCTAATTTCCTTCTTTTTTGTAATGCCCCAAAAATTTGACGTTAGAAAATAAACATCGGTAATGTGATAATATCATATGCAAATAATTACAATGTTATGTTAAGTTGTTTTTTTCAGGTGATGCGATGAGGACTCAGGTGCTAGAACAAAATTTATGCCAAATTAATGATTTTGTTTGGTAGTGATTTGATAAATTTGTGTCGTGGTTTAATTGTACGAATAAAATATATGTATATAAGTAGTCATATATATATATATTAATATGTTAATATATATCTTATATGTAAATATAAGTATTACTGTGTTTATATACACACACACACACTTTAAGTCTAAATATAAGTATTAATATATATACTTATATGTAAATATAAGTATATAACGTGAAGTTAAAAAAAAAGGGGGGAAAGTTAGGTTATATATATTAAATATATTAGTTATATATGTACGGTGAATTGATGAATTAGTTATATAATATATATATATATATATATATATATATAGAGCATGTATTGTTTAAAAAAAGCTTTGACTTTTTAATTTTTGTTTAATTCTCATTTATTGTTTTGATTGTTGACAACTTTTTTTGCCCAAAGTAAAATATTTGCAGCCCATAAATCACCTAATTTAAGCTAATCTACGTCAAATTAATTCCAAAATTTATTTTAGAATTAATTGCTTAAAGGTTTTGTATGCTTATTCTCCTCAACCTTATTTTTCTCTCACTTTTCTCTTGTATTCTCAAGATACCAAAAAAAAAAAAAAAAAATTCAATACCATCCACTAAACCTTCATCCTTCTACTTTTTTTTTTTGGTAAACTTTTGTTTCTTCTAAGTCATAATCAAGAGAACTTTAAAGTATGCTCTGTCTTTAATCTTTTATTTCATAAAAGTTGGGTGCCTTTTCCATTAAGTTTAGTGGAGTTATTTTGAGGGGATGTTTGATTATTAAGAGAAGCTATATGATGATTGCTGTTGGTTCATTATGTGTATATATATATATATATATATATATATATATATTAGGTTTTGTATGGCTTGATTTTGTTAACTTGATGATTTTAGGTTTTTCATCTCTTAAATTCATGATTTTTTTAGGTAGTGATTTCATGATTTGATGTTTTAGAAACTTGTCTAAAGGTTGGTCATTATGTTTTTGTGATTTATGCATATAGTTGGTGTTAATTTGATTTTTTTTTTGAATGAAATTTTTTACAATTTTTGTCATAAAATGCATGCTGGAAATTTTCAGGTTTTATACTCAAAATTTAATACTCTAGTTGAAGGTCCAAATGAACTCTGTTTTTAATAAAGTAGATACCATTGGAAACCTAGATGTCTACTTTCTTTTAAAATTGGTTACAGGCCATTTAGATTGTTGTATTAATTGTTATGAGTTTTCAAAGTAGTGAAGGTCTGGCTGTCAGTTTTTTATAAAGTTTTGTGATCAGAATTCAAAACTATTTTTGAGTGTACAAATGGACTTCATTTTTAACGAATTAGATGTCGATAGAAAGCTCTAGATATCTATTTTTATTTGACACTAGCTTCAGGTTGTTTAGAATTTTGTATGACACGTTATATTTTTGAAATATACAAAGGTCTGGCTATCATTTTTTTTTAAGTTTTGTGATTAGAATTCAAAACTATTTTTGAGTATCCAAACAGACTCCATTTTTAACAAATTAGGTGTTAATAGAAAGCTCTACATGTCTATTTTTATTTGACACTAGTTTTAGGTCGTTTAGAATTCTGTATGAATTGTTATGATTTTGAAAGATACAAAGGTCTGGCTGTTTGTTTTGTAAAGTCTTGTAATTTTGTGTAATTGTTTGTTTTATTTGTGTTTTGATATTATAGGATGAGAAATCAGCTATTTAGGTGCTATTTTAATGGGATGGATGTATTTGATAGATTATTATGACTTTTTAATAATTTTATTATATTTATGGCGTGAACAGTTCTAAAAGCGAGCAACCAAGACCTCGATCGTATATCACCACCAGAAAAGTTTAAAAAGATTAAGTAGGGCATTTATGTAAGTACACTCTCACCTGTAACATGAATAAAAAAAATGATGATGAGAAATATATGTTTTGATGTTGATAATGATGTTGTGGTGTTTTAATATTTCTCTTATGATGATGTTTTGATAAAAAAAAAAAATATATGTATATAAGTGTGTATACATATTTTATGTTTTAAATTGGTGTTGTACACCCTTGATGTTGATGGTGATCAGTGAGCGATCTTTTGTTGGGTGAATGAATTTTTTATCATGGTTGGTTTGGGATTAGCTGGCTCACTCTTTTTGTGACTAGCACATAATGACGGTACAATATCGGGCCCATTATATGACGGTTTTTAAATGTTAAAAGGTTTTCAAGGATGCTTATATTATGGTGTTGTTTATTATAAAAAAAAATGTGTTTATTTTTGTGAGATATAAGTCTTATTAAGCTTTATTTATATAAGTTAATTCATGTTGCAAATAAGTGAAATAGTAAAATGTAACGATGGAAAAGTTTGGAGCTGATGCGGGATGATGTGCAATAGGAAAACGGGAAGAATGATCATGGAATGAAAACGTTTTTATTTTAAATAAATTTTTTTGAGACTTTGTTTGATGGTAATTGTAATTGGAGGATTATTTAGGAATTTAAATTTAATTTGTGATATGGATTTCAGACTTATATTAATCATGAAAAGTATTTTTTACAAGATAAAAGTAATATAAAAAAATTTCCTAAAATTTATCGAAGTTTCAAAGTCATTTTTGACAAGCTTAGAATATTATTTTAGAGTATTATTTTTTGCACTTTAATAAGAGAGAAAGATAAGAAAGATAAGTTCAACTATAACAGTCCGTGAGGAGTTGTAACATTCACCCTTTAAAAGACTATCACATAAATAGTTTGCATCTAGAAATGAATTAACGACAACTCAAGAGTTGATACAAAAGTTGACATCAAAGTTGGTTTTGTTAGCATTACTCTGGTCAATTTTGACTATAATTAACTAACACTAATTATAGGTTTTGGAACTGGGAATAATGGTGCATTCGGCAATAGTTGGAAGATCCCTTGGTGCTTCTCAAGGTCCAAAGACAATCAAGCCTCTTGTGGCAGCACTGTTTTCATCAATTCTTTGAAGGCCTGGGACTCGGTGGATGCA
>CAMOHE010024804.1:0-28646 GCA_946598075.1 Artocarpus hirsutus
TTATTTTTTAGGCAGTTATGGAAGCTGTTTCACCTTTTTGTCGTTATACAATCAGTGTCAGCTAGAGAGGATTATGTTCCTTTTTGCCCTACTGATATGGATGAGTAAAAGAAAATGTTCTTGTCTAATGGGGTTTGATATAGCAAAAAGGCACGACTGCAAGTGTTCCCCAATGATCATCTAACAATGGTATGTGTACAACTCTTTCTTATTGCGGATGTTTGTTTTGTTAAAAATCTTTAATATGAATATTTTTAATTTTGTAGAATCTTAAAATGTTAATATCATAGTCTTACGATGAAGCCCGAAGAACACACAAAATTTATAGTTGTTCACCCTCGATGTGAGAGCTACATCCACTTTCAGCCGCTACGAAATAATTCACTATGATGATTAAGAAGTTACAAAAAACAATTACACACTCTCTCTCAAGAATTTTCCTTAAACTCTCAACCACTCATTTTTTTTTTCCGAGTTTCACCTTATAAAAAAAATGACACAACCTATCTATTTATAGGTTTACAAAAGAATAGATAACAAACACCAAAAAATCGCAAAACATAAGATCCAGCATGCTGACACGTGCGGCCATATACTTTTATTGTGCGGCTGTGCGAGATTTGCTTCGTGCTACGATTTTCAAAGTGCTTTGTGTGTAGCCGCCTGCCTTCTTATCTGTGGCCGTGCGTAGCTTCTATCTTTTCTTGCGGCCGCACAAAATCTTCTTTCATGAGGGCATGCACTTGGAGTCAAAAAACTCGAAATCCTTTGCGTGGGTTGATATTCTGAAAAACGTTGAATTTGTCTCTACACTTCTTAACATATTCATGGTAGCAACTATCAACTCTTGTGCGAAATTACTGCGATGATAGATGAATGGGTTATTGTCTTCTTCAATCAAATTACCTTAATTCTTCAATGGAATATTTTTCTTTTTGATGGGGAAAAGAGAAAGGTAAGAGAATGACTTGATGTCTTAGGGATCATAACATATGATGCCTTTATACTTTTTTTTTCATAGGATCCAATAAAATTTAGTTGAATCAATATTGGACATCTATCATTAAACCCATATCCGATTAGTAGCATTTAAGTTTTTATAAATAAAACATTAAAATAACCTACGATAATTAAATAGCTATAATATAGCTGTTATATTTAATATGTTGCCCACGATATAATGAGAAACTAAAAACTTCCCAGCATGTTTAGTATTAATTTATCCATAGAATTGAGTTAGGAGAACGGGAAAGACAAGTCATTGATGAGACCAGATATTGTAGCATTTAGTATCCACCAGATATTTGATCCAAGTTACTGCATCGATGATCAAAAACCGAGTTGGACAAGGAATTTTTCGCTTTAGTTTGAACTTCAAACTATGTTACGACTTAGCAACCTTAATTTTATTGAGAACAAACGTAATTACAAAAGGAAAAATAAGCAGATTAAAGAGCACACAAATTTATAGTGGTTTATTCTTAAGATGAGAGCTATATTTGTCTTTACCATTAAAGAAAATTTACATGATAAAAAAAAAGTTTACAATAAAAAAAAAAATTAGACTTCATAACTAAACAAATGGTAGAAATGGAATAACAGTAAGTTTGATAAGTTAACGCCAAATTTGAAAGAAGCTATGAAAATATATAATTTAATTGTATGATTGAACAACTAGGAAATTATCATAGCTATGATTGTTGTTCGTATAATAGTTCTTATGATCTTATGAAAATCACAAACAAACTAAACTTCTTCTTCTTCTTCTTCTTATTATTAATTCCGATCATAACATGCAAACCAACTTTTTAGCTACCAATCCTGATTCTAGAACCATGCATCTTTACTTTAGACAATTAAGGAATAAGAAGGCTGAGAGATAAATTCTTCCTAACTTTTAATTGGTTACTTTTGGGAGGAACAATATTTGGATGTAACAAGCACTCAAGGATTCGTGCGTCCATAAGGGTAAATTTAATAAGCTGATAAAGGTTGTGTAAAATAAGCTAATAGTTGTCATGTCCATCTAAGAAAAGCAGCATATATACTGATTTTTTTAATTATCTTTTGAAAAGTTTCCGACAAGTCGAGACATGAATACATGCTTCAATATTGACAGTTGATTATGTATAAGCACTAAGGCGCAGTATGACACGCATAAAATCCTTATTGGTCTTTTTTTAGCGTGTTTGAGAGCATTGGATTAAACCAATTGATTAAAAATACTGTAACATATAAGAGCTCTATACTATAGTATACAATTTACTTGATACTGTAAAATATGAGAGCTTTATATTATAATGAATAAAAGTTTTAGTTGAAACTAATTCTGTCAGGGTTTAATTCTTAATCCAGTCGAAAACTAAAGGCTGAAATAATCTTTTATTCTATGTATAGTTGAACTCACTTAACAAACACACATATACAAGTAAAAGAAATTAATTCAGCTGACAACTACTATCTGACTAGCTTTTAATTACAATTAACAACTAAAAAACTCTAGAATCTTGAACAGAAACAACTAATATTAGCCGTCTCAGAGGCAGTATATATAACTAGTCTTACTTCATATACCATTATCTATAATCAAAGTTCGAAAATAAGCTGCCAAGTGGAGGAAAAAATGGAGTTCAATTCACAACAGAATTCAGAAGCTTCTACGAACTATGATAGAGCAAAAGCATTGAAGACCTTTGATGACACAAAAGCTGGAGTTAAAGGCCTTGTTGATGCCGGGATTTCAACAATACCTCAGTTCTTTGTCATGCCACGAGAAGATATATCCTCCAACAGGCCAGAGGATTCGGGTTTTCCCCAATTTATGGTCCCGATGATAGACCTCGAACACACTTGTGAGGACTTTCTGTGGCGAAAGCAAATCGTCGAGGAAATCAGACATGCTTGTGAGACATGGGGATTCTTCCAAGTAGTGAACCATGGGATTCCACAAGACATAATGGACGAAATGCTCGAAGGCGTTAGAAGATTCAATGAGCAGCCAAATGAAACGAGGATGAAGTTCTACACACGAGAGAAGATGAAAAAAGTGGGGTTCAATAGCAACTTTGACCTCTACAAGGCCAAAGCTGCAAATTGGAGGGACACAATGTTTGCTGTCATGGATCCCAATCCACCACAGCCTGAAGAATTTCCAGCAGCCTGCAGGTAAACCCGTCCCCTTGAAAAGCATTATATTTGTAAAGTTGGATTAGACTCTAGAGATCAAAGAAGATTTGGCTGGAGTTGGTACAAAAGCATTTATATTTGGCATCCACTATCATTAGTGTATTGATACATTTCTCATGCACACTTGTCACTGAACTGCAGAGACATAATGAAGCGGTACTCCGAGCAGGTTAAGAAGTTGGGAGAAACTCTGTTTCATTTGATATCACAAGCACTTAACCTTGATCCCAATCACCTAGAAGATATGGGGTGCACGAAAGGGCATGTCTTTTTCTGTCACTATTATCCGGCATGCCCTGAATCCAATCAGACCTTGGGACATGCCAAACATACCGATCCATGTTTTCTCACTATACTTTTACAAGACCACATTGGCGGCCTTCAAATTCTGCACCAAAATCACTGGGTTGATGTTCCTCCAGTGAGAGGTGCTCTTGTGATTAACATTGGAGACCTCTTGCAAGTAAGAGCAACATCTGCATATTTTCTGACATCTATTTGATCAACATGTTAAGAATGTTTTTGGTGTTTTCATGCCGGTTTCATCCATTTTGATCTAATTTTAATCAGTGTTTGGGGTTGTGTTTTTTCCCCGCAGCTCATCTCTAATGACAAATTCAAAAGTATCGAACACAGAGTACTCGCTCAATCCATAGGTCCAAGAATATCTGCTGCGTGCTTTTTCACATCACCCTATCTAGAATTCGACAAGCTTTATGGTCCTATCAAAGAGCTGCTTGAAGATGATAATCCACCTTTGTACAAGGAAACCACCGTAAAGGACTACATGGACTCTGTCCGTTCAGCAGGACTTGGCGGAATTTCAGTACTTGCCCAATTGAGGTTGCGATAGAAGAAGCAATGTAAAAACAGTCAATGATATATTACACAAGCATCTTTTGACATAAAAACACGAATAGCGAATAAGAGTGCGACAGAGTTTGCTTCTGTGCCAATAAACAGGAAAAGGAAATAAAATCTCCGTAATGACTATATAAATGCTACAGAAAACGTATCTTGTAAACACTTCACCAAGACTTACGGTGATGCATCAACTCAAATCAAGCAAGACTTGATGAGTATTAAATGGTCGTTTGAAAGAACTGTTGAAACCATTAGTTATAACTATAAATAGTGTAAAGCTCTCACATACTACAGTAAAAAAAAATTTGTTGCAATATAAAGCTCTCACATGTTACACTTATCAAAACATGGTTCCAATAATTCTTTCAAATGGCCTATAATCAATTCTCTTTTTAATTGCAAGATAATAAAACATGTGTTCTAACTATAATAAATTTTTAGTTGGAAACAAAAATTACGAGCTAAAAATTCTCCTACAAAGCTTAAAATTGAAAGTGTTTGTTTGAATTCTTCATTTTAGATATTCTTAATTCTGTGGAACTTTAGAATAACCATATTACAGTGTTAAGATCATATTATGATAGATTATCAAAAATCTAAATAAGAATAAATACTTGTATATATGGAAGCAACAACCAACTCTTTTGTGGAATTTTTACGATGATATATGAACATGCTACTGTCTTTCTCAATCAAATGATCTTTGTTCTTCAACAGGTTCTTTCTCTTTTTGATGAGAGAGGAGAAAGCTAATAAAATGATTTGATATATTGGGTACCATAACATATAATGCCTTTATATACTTTTCCTCTAAAATCCTATAAAACCTAGTTGGGTCAGCATTTAGTATCAACTCA
This sequence comes from Artocarpus hirsutus, assembly GCA_946598075.1. Classification (NCBI taxonomy): domain Eukaryota; kingdom Viridiplantae; phylum Streptophyta; class Magnoliopsida; order Rosales; family Moraceae; genus Artocarpus; species Artocarpus hirsutus. The sequence continues at coordinate 4,908 of CAMOHE010024804.1, forward strand.
TTAAACTCATAACCAATTAGTAGTCTAAGGGCTTTCCATGAATAGATCACTTAAAATAGCCCACTATAATTAAATAGTCATATCATAAGTGTTATATTAATATGTTGCCTATAACCTAACAAGAAACTAAAATTTCTCAACAATCTCATATTTGGGCTACATATAATTCTTGAAACAATTACAACATCCTTAGGCGTGCAACTTTATACTATTTATCTTTAGACTATACTTTAGTTTCAATCTGATCCATCTCCTCCATTAATATGGGATCAAAATAACTTTCGTCACACAAAATCATAACTAAACCTCAATTGTCACCATACCAACATATTCAATGACATAGCTCAAGAATGAATGAATAGTATGAAAATTACACACAATGTGATTCAAACGTGCTTACTCTTTAGCCAAAAAATCACCACAACCACGACCACAACCACGACCACGCCAAAGTCCCCTCAAGTCCATTGTAAGTTTGGCATTCTCCGTCAAACCTGTAATTTTAATTTTTCTTCTCTTTGTAAACCAAATAAGAAGTTTTAAAAATAAGTCCGCTTTCTCTGGTATTGTTTCACTGCAGCTAATATCGAATGACAAGTTCAAAAGCGTCGAGCACAGAGTGGTGACTAAATCCACAGGACCAAGAATATTTGTTGCTTGCTTCTTCACAACACATTTTCAAGAATTCGACAAGCTTTATGCTCCAATCAAACAACTGTTGACACAAAATAGCCAAGCTTTGTATAAGGAAGCCTGTTAAGGGACTATATCAACTCATTTTACGCACGGTTCGACTTGGTGAACTTTCAACACTTTCTCAATTGTGGTTATGATGACTAAATGTAAATACAATTATAACCAGACATAGCATAATAAACATCTCTTTCTATCATCGACAAGAAATGGTAGACAAATTACAATGGCCTTCTACTTAATGGTTTTGATTCCTCAAGATTTTGTGGTCTCAGTCTATTCTTTTCCTCTGCTAATGAAACGACTTCAAAAATTTTGCTGTCAGTTTGAGTTTATAAAATACATGCTGTCCGTTGGTCAGAAGCGTGCTACCTCTTGTGTCTGTTCTATTCTAATTTCATTATCATTTCAATCCAGAAAACGGCATGTTCTTCGCATTTCAGAATTTAGGTGCTATTTTTAATGACTTAAATGTTTGTCTTCGAATGTTTTAGTGACTTTTACTTTTATATTTGACAAGATGAACTAAGACTTTATTGGAAATGAAAGAAAATTTGATTTCTTTGTTTGAAAAATTCATATCTAATCAGCTAATTCTATTTTCTTCTGAGTCTTTAGATTTCAGATTGAAAAGAAAAATATTATGGAGATGAATGAAACCAGAAGGATGATAACCAATTCACTGATGCAGTATACAAGATTCAGATCCCAAAAAGTATAATAATAAAAAAAATCAGTTTGTAAGACTCAAACAGAAGTTGTAACGTGGTTGTAAACATAGCCTAACTATAAATCCACACCATACCCAACTCCACCAGAAGATGTAGAGTTCGAATCCCCCACTCCCAAGTTCAAAAAGAAAGAGAGCAACACGAGTATCAAGAGCAACAAGCCCTGCAAAGGCGATGACTCCTTTCATCCGATAGTCTTTTAGCAAATCTGAAAAGGAAAAATGAAAAATTTTAAATTAGGATAAAAAAACCTGTTAAGCAAAATATGTAATTAGAATGGCTAGGAGACTGTCGTATGTTGTACTGGTCTCACTTGATAAGAGCTTCTTCATATGTGCCTATGCTTTCCATTGGTTCACATAAACCTGTTTCCAAGTTCACTTCTGAAACAGACTTCTTCAGTAACTCGTTACCAATCTTCACCAGGTTCTCTAGGTTCTCTCTCTGAGTTGTCTGTTGACGCTTCTGTGTATTCCAAGCTATCAACCTGCTTTGAATTTTAGTCAGCAAGCAATCTCAATGGCCCATTTCCTAGCAGTTTAAGCTTTTGGAAGAAATTAAAAAACTAACATTGTATCAAAGCATGATATCATGAATTCATACATTTGCAATTGCACTCCTCAAAATTGTAATCACATGCTGAGCCTTGATATGTCTCGGCTTTAAAGTGATGTGTTGGGCATCAACCAATTAGTATTTGCCCAAATTATTCCGATTAAAGAAATAAATCACAGAGACTGTTTTCACAATCAAAACTATAATTGAAAGGTCAACGATAAATGACTTTTTCATGTTCAATTTTGAAAAATGGATTAGTACCTGGACTCTAAGATAGTTGTCCTTGAAGCCAGAGGACCTAAGGAAACCAGACATGTAGATGTCAACCATGTCATCCATTGCAGTCAGGACAACATCAATCCAGGGTGTGGTACCCTCTGGTCCCATGAACCATAGAGCCCCCAGCTGTTCTCATCTCCGACTTCGAATTTTTCATCCCTTTTTGACGAACCAGTTCCGAGGGAGAGGACAAGAAGCTTGCTGTTAACCAAGATGTTCAAACATGAATTTTCCTTTTGAGAGATCTCCTTCATCACCTCACGAATTGCGAGTAAAGTCTGAACATTTTGCAGGAGATGAGTTAGCCATACCTAACTAAAAAGTTAACAACTAAGCATTACCATGAACCACAGATGGTTACAGGGTTATTGGCTGCAACACCACCATCAACAAGGTTGAATCTCTTGGTGCCCTTTGAAGAGTTGTTTTCAAAATAATACGGAGGGAGATAGTAAGGTGCTGCTGATGTGCCAATACAGATATCTGATAACAAAGGATCCTCCGAATCGTCACGTTTTGCCTGTAGTATTCATCGGGATTTTTTATTTAACGACAAAAAGAAAAAAAATCAATTCAAAACTCCCTAGATCATAGTAAAGAAACAGAATGTAAAGAAAAAAACAGACCTTTAAGGTGGAGAAGATGACAGGCTGGACAAGCTTGATATCAAAGGATGGAATTATTACATTGGTTAGAGTGTCATGGAGCCTTTTTCTCCAATCATATCTTTGATCTTTTTATGAAGATAAGCACCATCATACTTGGGATAAAGTACCTTCCTTTCCACCATTTCAATGAAGCCCTCCAAGGATCGGCATGCTGGAACACCATAAGACTTCCATATCGATTCCACCCATTTTGATAGTGTGTCTGTCCAGCGAGGATTACACCTGCCAAAGATCAAAGAGTGGCTCATCTGTTCTGTTGAAACATTTCTTTTCCTCAGTTCCGTATGACACTACTATTGTTATTAATGTGAGTAATCTAACTGCCATACTTTTAGATACTCTTTGTGCCTGTGCTGATTCTTGAGAAAAGATGAGTTCAATCTCTTGTAGGTAGAAGTCCTTGATATCCGCTGCTGCAAACAAAGGCCGTCCAGTTTCGCTCGGCAGGGTGAGCATCGCCGTCACTAGGCCGCCTGTGCTTGTTCCAGCAATGAAGTCAAAGTAGTCTGCTATTCTAACATCTTCACCATCCAGTTTCTATTCCATACAACATAAATGTTAATGAGATGAAGAAAACTCAACACTTGTTTCAATTTAACGAATTTTCGATAAGATAAAGATTAACTGGAGAAACAGATTTACATACCTGAAGTTGGGATTCAAGAAAGTGTAAAATTATCCCAGGAATTATGCCTCTGACTCCTCCACCATCAATGCTGAGAATAGTGATAAGTTTTTCGTCTATTCATGAAACAGAAAAAAAAAAAAAATTTCTTCTCAATATGTGCCTTGTTAACATGGAGCACAAAAAAGAGCCAATGATGCGTCATCCAACAGCCTAGATATGGCTTTTTTGGTCCTCGAAGATGTAATGATGAAAAACAACAAAATAGATAGATAACTGCAAACTTACCAGTTGCCATCAGAAGACCAAAAATCTTGAGCTTTTTGACTAAATAGCAGCTGCAATAACTCCTGGAATACCCTTAAATGGAATGGTTACTTGGTTAATCATTTACCTTTTAATTTTGTCCTTGTGGTAGCCGTTCAGGAGGAGGGTTTTCCTTTTTGCTTCTTGTATGGCAGTTTCTCAAGTTGTTCATTTCTTCACGTATAATGTGATCTTTGGCAGTTATGGAGAGGGCTTTGATATTTTTTTATCACTTTTTTTTATTTTTTTATTTTCAAGGTAGTTATGGAGGCTGTTTTCCCTTTTTCTGTCGTCATAAAATCAGTTTGTCTTTAAAGAGTTCTTTTTTTCCCTACTGATATGCAAGAGAAAATCTACTTGTCAAATGGGGTTGATATTGCAAAAAAGCACAAGCTTCTTCGTTCTCAAATGACCAATTAAATGTGTAGAACAATTGTATATGTGTACATTTGTATCTTCTTGTGGATGTTCATATTCAGGATTAATTTATCTACACAATTGAGTTAGGAGAACGAGAAAGACAAATTGTTGATGAGATGCAGAAGATGTAATATTTAGTGTTTGCTTGAAATTTGATGATTGCATAGATGAATCAAAAACCGTGATGGGAAAGGAATGTTTTTGTAACTTGCCATTAATTGATTGTATGATTAACCAATTAAGAAATATCATAATTATGATCATTTTTTAATTCATTCCCCTTTTTGTCTGCCTATTAGCTGTTAGGATGTTAGTTCTTATGATCTTATACAAAGCACAGACAAACTAAAGAGAAGGGACTTGCCCATTGGGTTTTATTTTAAGAATTTTTAGTTTTAAGTTTTTTAAAAAATCATTTGGTGTATTTGATATTTTTGACCATTAAATTTAATTTGATAGTAAAAAAAATTCTCACCAATGAGAATTTTTTGTAGGTCTTCTAATAGATTTGCCTCTTTATTTTATTTTATTTCTTTATGCTTATCGTGACAAGCCAACCAACTTTCTAGCCAGCAATAGTGATTTTAGAACTATGCATCCGCGCAAAAGGACTTTTAGTTGGCCATTTTGGGAATTGGGTGTAAGAGCCACTCAAGATTCGTGCATCGATAAGTGTGAAATTGATCAAGCTGACAAAAGATGTACGAAAAAAGCTAGTTAGTAAATGATTGGCGATGATTATGTATAGGCGCTAGAGGCCCAGTGTGACAAGCATAGAATCCTCTCCGGATCTCCTTTTATTCCTTAATCGTGTCAGAAACAACAAATATAAGTTGTCTCACATGTAATGTAATAACATCTATAAATTGTCTAACTGGATATAATTACCATTAACTCTAATCAAAGCTTGAAAATAAGCTACAGAGGAAAAAGATGGAGTTCAAACCACAACAGAGTTCAGCAGCTTTCATGGGTTATGACGGAGCAAAAGCATTGAAGGCCTTTGATGACACAAAAGCCGGTGTTAAAGGACTTGTTGATGCCGGGATTTCAATAGCAATCGACTGAAGCGAGGATGGAGTTCTACTCACGCGACAAGATGAAAAAGGTGCGGTTCAATAGCAACTTTGATCTCTACAAGGCCAAAGCTTTGGATTGGAGGGACACTTTGTTATCAGTCATGGCTCCTAATCCACCGCTGCCTGAAGAATATTTAGTAGCCTGCAGGTAAAACCGCCCACTTGGAAAGCATTTTAATCGTACAGTTGGATCAGGCTCTATAGATCAATGAAGATTTTGTTGGAGTTGGTATAAAAGCATTTATATTTGGCTTCCACTATTATTAGTGTATTTATACCAAACGTACTGATCCACGTTTTCTCACTATACTTGTACAAGATCACATTGGTGGCCTTTAATTTCTGCGCCAAAATCAGTGGATTGATTTCCCTCCAGTGAGAGGTGCTCTTGTAATTAACATTGGAGACCTCTTGCAAGTAAGCGAAACATCTCCCTATATTCTACATCTATTTCATCAACATGTTAAGACTGTTTTCGTACTTCATACAGGTTTCATCATCTTGATCTGATTTTAATTAGTGTTTGGTATTATTTTTTCTTTCCCCCCACAGCTCATCTTTAATGACAAATTCAAAAGCGTCGAGCACAGAGTACTGGCGAAATCTGCAGGTCCAAGAATATCTGCTGCGTGCCTTTTCACAACACACTCTTAAGAATTCGACAAGCTTTATGGTCCCATCAAAGAGTTGCTTAAAGATGATAATCCACCTTTGTACAAGAAGACCTACGTAAAGGACTACATCGACTTTTTCCTTTCAGCAGGACTTGGCGGAATTTCAGCACTTGCACAATTGAGGTTGTGATAGCAGAAGCAATGTAAAACCAAACTGTCATTGAAATATAGCACGAGCATCTTTAGATATATAAACATGAAATAGCGAATAAGAATGCGGCAGGCCTTGCTTCTGTACCAATCACCATGAAAAAGAAATAAAATCTGTGTATAAATGCTACAGAAAGCGCATCTTGTAAACACTTCACCAGGACTAATGGGGATGCATAAACTCAAATCAAGCTCAGGGTAGATGATTCTTAAACCAATTCTCTGTTTTATTGCAAGAGAATAACAATACATGTGCACCAATTTTGATAAATTTTCAGGTTGAAGAAGATTCACAGGCCAAAAATTCTCCTAAAAAGCTTAAAATTGGAAGTATAACATCTAAACAATACCCAGCTATGCCTGCAAAAAGCATGGACCTCATCTCAATGAACATCCACCAATGCCAACAGGTTGATCCTATTATTTTGTTCACTCCCAATCCTCATCACTCAACTGATCATCCGTCTCATCCCTCGGTGGCCTAACCACCAAAACCACTGTCCCCAAACTCTCCACGCCAGTTTCCTTTAACTCCGATCCCCTCGCAACCTTCAACTCACCGTCGTCACCACTCACCAAGTAAAACCCGTCGTTCGCCTTCACTTCCTTCCTATCCCTATCCAACACCACCAATATCGCCTCCTCCTTGTACCACCTATTAGCCTTCCAAGGCAACACCCTTGCGTCGACAAACGAGACCGCCACCCCACCTTTCCCCAACCCTGCCATGGGTTCCCACTGGGGAAGCACAACCCACCTCGTCCACCCTTTCTCCGCCACCACCACTCCAAACTTCCCGTCAGTCCGGCATTCCCTCGGGGCCTCCTCCAGCCCCTTCTCCCTCTCCTCCGCCTTACAAACTGGCAAAACCGCCACTGTAGTCGCCTCCGCCACCTCCCCAATCTTCAACCTCACCACCGGCACCCTAACTCCATCTGCAACATCGTCTTCACTTTCAATTTCACCCTCACCTCCGGCATTCAACTCCTCCAAGACTCTACCTTTCGCAGTCTCAGTCACGGCAGCACTCAAAGCCTGTTGTAAAGCACTCGTTCTCTGCTCCGAAGGGTTTCTATGTTCTCTACTCTGTCTAAAATACAAAAAGGCAAGACAATCACCAGGTTGAGTGTAATCAAAGCTTTCCCATCCCTTATCGCCTTTACGGCGAGGGAAATCCTTCATAGAGCGGGCCAGCTCTTGAGCTCCTTTGGCGTCGAGGCCATTGGCGACAATGTAGGAGGCGGCGGCAGAGCGCTGCTTGGCGCTGAGGAGGCGGATTTCGTAGAGGAGCTCGGCGCCGCCGAGGTCGAAGGCGGAGACGACGTCGGGGTCAATTTGGGACTGGACGAGGGAGTCACGGACTTGGGAGGCGACGACGAGGCAGTTCTGCTCGACGCCGGTGATGCCGGTGACTTCTTCGAGGGAGGCAGGGGTGAAGCCTTCCTGCATGAGGGAAGGGATGAGAGGGGCGTACTCGAACCAGAGGCCAAGGCGGTTGGTGAGGACTTCGAGGCGGCCGGCGATGTCGAGGGAGCGGAATTGGTTGGGCAGAGGAGACGGCGGCGGCCGGAAGGGCTGGTAGAGCTGTTGTGGTTGGGGAGATGGGTTTGCAGGAATGAGGGCGGCGGAGATGGGTTTGACGGAGGAGGGTTTTTTGGAATGAAGGAGAAAGTTGTGGGGGACTGACGAGAACGGTTTCAGAATGTTTAAGGTTAAAGACAGCATTTTTTTTTTTTTTTGGGTATAAAAAATGGAAGCTTTACAGTTCCACCTAGGAGAAGAAGAAGAAGTAGAAGCAGGAGGTTGATGGAAGGATGGTGGTTTAGCGCCTTATCCGATGGCAGACTTTTTCTTCTTCTTTGTTTGTTTTTATTTTTGTTTTTGCTTTTCTTTTTGGAATGTGAGTAATACTGTAATAATGGTTGTTTTTTATAAAACCGTTAAACGCCCCAACTGTAAGAAAATGTAAGTGGGCCTGAATTCAGTTGGAAGTGAAAAGAGAAAGGCTGGGCTGTCTGACGGGCCTGAATTCAGTAGGCCTGCAAATGATAGGGGTTACTTAGATAAATGACTCATTTACTATTGAATTAAAATATGTCTTTAATTTGTAAAAATTTTACAAATATCTCGTAATAATATCATTAAAATTATTTATATGTAATTATATAGTACAATATGTAATATCATTAAGATAATTATTATATCATTAAGGACATTTTTAATATATTTTGAATACTGTGATAGATTTTAATTTTATAACAATAATTTAGACACGTGTTGTAATTTTTTCCATATATGATAGTACATGACAGACTGGGTCAGGTGTATATGAGAAAGATGTGTCAATTTAACCATCAATTAGGCTTGCACTGCATCATGACATGGGCTAGCATGCTCTAGTTAGATCTTTGAATTTTTTTAGTATTTTTTTAAGTAAAAATTACATAATTTGTCCATTTGTAAGGAGTATTTAATATCTGTTTTTGTTATACAAATATCATATATATGTCTCTTTTTTGACATTTCATATATTCAGAACCTTAAAATGCCCTTTAACTAAATATTATCATGAATTTAAATTTTTATAACAAATTTTCTTATTTTTTGAATAGTTAAATTAAGAAAAAAATATACACGTATATTTCTTATTTTAACATATTACATTGATGCATTATCATTATCACTTGAAGTCTTTAAAAAAATGAAATGAATGTCATTGAGTGTCATTATTATTACGTATCATTAACTTAATAATATAACAATTATATAACCGATAAGATACATAAAAAGACTTAATAAATACTCTATCATTAATTTAATTACATATCAAAAAAAAAAATATCATTTACTTGAAGTCTTAGCAAATGAATGTCATTGCATATTATTGTCATTATATATCATTAACTTAATGATATATCAATTATATAACCAATAAGACACATAAAAGACTTAATAATATTGTATCATTAATTTAATTACAGCACTCTAATTTCAATTTGTCAGTAAAACGATATCATTAATTTAATTACAACACTCTAATTTCAATTTGTCAGTAAAACGATATCATTAATTTAATTACAATACTCTAATTTAATTACAATACTCTAATTTCAATTTGTCAGTAAAACGATATCATTAATTTAATTACAATACTCTAATTTCAATTTGTCAGTAAATTCAACTTGTTGATAAAAAAATTTCATCTTTTTAGGAAATTTTATAATCGTTATTTTATAGACCAATTTGAATTTAAGCAACAACCACTCTAATTGCATGGACTTTTTTCAAATATAATGATATCATAATCTGTTTGAAATCTTAAATACTTATATTATAGTTATTTTTAAAAAAATAAATAAAAACTAACAATATTATTATTATGATCATTAATATCTTTATACATATGCATTGAGACATATAAAGAATATTCATGAACTGCAGACAAAATTCTATAAATAAAAAAGAGCCACATGTTTTATTAACCCTATTTTTTATACAAGTATTTGCATGAAAGGTCGCTTTTTATACCCGTATTTAAAATATGCTCCCCTTCTATAAGTTAAAGATCAACAAAAGATATCATAAACCTAAAAAAAAAAATCATCACACAAAGCTATAGACATTAAAAAATTTTAGTTTGAAAAATGAGTTTAAAATCTTTAAAATAAGGGCAGGTATTTCTAGATTTGAGAGAAATTTGAGTCCAAATCATTGTTTAAAATAGGTTTAAGTTTTTTTTTTTTTAAACTAAATGATAGTTCAAAGGAGAATTTATGTTCAAAAGATATGAACCCTCCAACCAAACAGGCTCTCAAATTTTTAAACCAACACAAAAAGAGTTTTGATCAATTCATGGAGTGTTTGACAAAGTTGGTTAGAACCAACTTTTAGTTTAAAACACTGTAGTATATGAGAGCTTTACACCGTAACAATCTTTTTTTTTTTAACTGTAGCATGTGAGAGTTTTACACTATTCCTAACAAAAAAATTAGTTCTAATCAACTGTACCAAATACTCTATTAGTCGTTCGATAGTCGGTTTTCACAATTTGTCTGTTTTGTTCAATTCTCAAATTCTATTGGGTGTGTCTAAGGTCTTCTTGTTTTTATGTAATATTCAGTTCATTGTTTTATAGAGACTAATTTGATCCTTTTCTTGTTAAATGGTGTAAATAGAGATTATATTTTTCGTGAATATATATATATATATATATTATTTCACCCGAGGACCCTTTAGTCAGCAATGCACGAAATTGAATACTGCTGATGATCATCTTATAATTTTGCGTAAATTGTTATTTTTGTCTCTTAACTTGTTCATAGAACCGCGATTTTGGTCTTCAATTTTTTTATTTATAAATTTTTAATATTTTATTTTAATTATTGAGTGATTATTTTAAGTGTTAAACCATTCATTTTAATCATTAAAAATGATTAGATATTATTTTTTAATTAAAATAAATGGTTGAATTTGATAAACAAAAAAATAAAGACTAAAATTACACTTTTGTAAAAAAATTAAAGACATCACACTTTCGTAAAAAAATTAAAGACTAACTTGATAATTTACCTTATAATTTTTTCACTGTTCTCGTGAGATTCACACCCGACTTGACCAAAATCTAAAACTACTCAGTCCTCCCCTAACATTGCAAATGGAAAGAATTTTGACGAACCAGCCTTGTGGATTTCCGTTCTGAACACGCAATAGAACAAATTAAGGACGAACAGCGACAATTCATGTACAAATCTAAAGCTGCTTCCTAGCATAAAGAAACATGTGGATACGTAAAGAGACCATTCATTCAAAACTTCAGGAAAGGCTGCGAAGAATTAGTTGGAGAGTTGATCTTCTGTTGTTTCATCTCATTATTTGTTCAGTCAATAATCAACATACAATATATATATATATATATATATATATATATTTATTTATACACGTTATAAAATATCAAGATAACGATGAGTACTGTTTCGCGGGTAAATACATTACTCCCTTCTAACTAATCTAGAGACTTGATCATACGTAACACATGACATGTACTACAGCTTCTTTTCTTTTCTTTTTTTGTTTTTGTGGTATCTATTGATTCGATAATTTTCTGTTGTGTACTGATTCAGATGTAACAAGATTTATATATGAACAAAAATAGCCAATAAGTAGATGACCCTTTTGATAACTTAATTGGCTCTGATCTCCTAGCAAGAAATCAAGATAAAAAATGGATGAAAGAAAGATAGCAAGATTTCAAGGAGCATTACTTTGATTTGTTATTGAACATTATTTGCTCTAATCTGATACTACCAAAATAATACACACTAAATGACGTATTTTACAAAACTTTCTTTTTTTTTTTTTTGAGAAATCTTCATCTAATATTCACAAAAAAGGGCACAAACACTTAGTCGAACACTAAAAATTGTCATTAAATATGATTGTAGGCACAGAATAAAGATAACACCATACCCTACTTTCAAAAAAAAGTTCAAATTCCTTCGCTTCAAGTTCAAAAAAAAAAAAAATTGTCATTAAATCTTGACATTTCAAGTATAAGTGGCAAAATTTTATTCCCTTTTTTATATTTATATATGGGCAAATTTTCAATGATTATTGATAAAATTATAGCATTGATGGATAGCTTGATTACAATTCAGGAAGTTTGTTTTGTAATAAGTGGTTTCCCATGAAATTATAAAAATAAATGTATAGCTTAATTGCAATTGATAATGTATATATTAACTATCCAATTTGTTACAACCATTTAAGTTATATCACATCGGTAAAACATTGATACCCACCGTTTAAAAAAAAAAAAAAACAATGATATCCACCGATTGATAAATATTAAGGTAACCATTAAAACAAAACCTTTAAATACACACACGTGCTTCAACTTTTCTAAAGCCTAATTTTGAGACACAAAATGTTCAACTTAATAATTTTCATTATTAAAACTCAAATTATTTTCGTAAAACAATTAAAGAAAATTGAGGAAAAAAAACGTTGATCTCCTTTTTTTTATAGCTACTTTAACAAAATTAATTTAAGGGTTATTAAATTAAACATTAGAATACTATAAATGAAACTTCGAACTCCTTTTAGATGCCACCACGATGGTGTCTTGTGCATAATTCTAATAAGAGCTATAATATTAAAAAAAAAAAGAAAGTAAATTGGTACGTTAGTCTCTAACTTTTTACCAAAGTGTAATTTTGTTCCCTAACTTTTTTATTTTTGATTTATCAATCCCCAACCTTTTATTTTAATTACTAAAGGACCAAATTAATAGTTTAACTGTTAATTTTAAGGACCAGTTTGTTATCTTTTTTATAAATTTGATGATCAGTTTGTTATCTTTTTTATAACTTTTCGGACCAATTTGTTTTCTCTTTCTATCCAAAATTAGCTGTTTGACCCATAATTTGGTTCCTAGGCAACTAAAATCAAAAGTTGAAGACTAATAAATCAAAAATAAAAAGTTTGGAACCAAATACTTACTTTTGTAGAAGATTGAAAATTACTGAAGCAATTTAAAAAAAAAAAAAACACAAAATCAATCTGAATATAGCTCTGCATAACAATTAAACTCTACACACTTGATAGCTGCGTCAGCAAGATGGATCATTCAAAAAGAATTTTAGGAGTAGTCATTTTATGCATATGAATCCATCCACTCAGTAGTGTAAAAGTAGTTTTATTGGATTAAACGTTGCTTATTATTAGAGTGTGATAAAATCAGTTTTAACTAAAATTTTTTGTTGTTTTAATATAAAAATATTAAATGCCATTCAAAAATTTCAAATTTAACTGCACTTCTTAAATACCCTATACGTTTTCATATATAAGAAGCCCTCACGCTTATGGTAATCCCTTGCGTCACTAATCACCCATGTAAATTACTTTTTGACCCACGTTGTTAAAAGGTCGAAGTTTTGAAGACTTTTTGAACTTCAGGAAGTTTTTTTATACTTGAATCTTGCATTATGTATGTTTGATTGACCAATCTTTAAGGAGACATCCCTATCAAATCCGTTGCTGTTTTATTATTATTATTATTTACAACCATCGTAATATATCTACACTTATAATATCCCTCTGGCAGTTATTTCTTCATTTTTTAAAATGAAATTATATATATATATATATATATCTTGACTACCTTTAGAATACACAAGCATTTTTTTAATAACCAATTAATAAACATATATATATATATATATTATATAAGCTTAGCTGGGTATTATGCCATAAACTAATACTTAACAAGTTGGGTGTTTGTTCGGTGGCTAGGCCCTACTCATCATTTGGTCAAAAATTCAAGTCTCGAACATGGACTAAAACAACAAAGATCGAAATTTTAAATAAAATATGAGAGATGGGTCTCTGTTGTAAGAGTGCTTCTAAAAGATATACGATCTATCTTACAGATATATATTCATCATAATGAACGGTGTTTATAATTAATTTTAATTTCTATACATTTTTATTTGTACATCTGCTGGTTAATTTGGCTATATATAATAACAATATTCCAAATGAATTAGCTTGAGTTGCTCCTATATATAGAGAAAAATAACAGGGGCAAATAAATATAATTTATCAAAAAATGGTAATAATTATCATAAACTTATATACAATAAGTAATTTCAGTATTTGGACAGCGATTACATTAAGTAAGGGTAATTCTAAGGTTTGCATTTCCCCAATCCAACCAACTATAGGAAGAAATTTGAAAAAAAAGGGGAGAAATTTGAAGGGGTATTGTGTAATTATTATGAATTTACGAAGATGTAAGATGTCGATTAAAAAAAAACTAAGGGATGTTTTCAATCATTTTAATCCTATTAAATAAATAGGCAGCTAACATTATCTAACTTCTTTAATGTTCCAGATTTTAAATCTTTACTTTAAAATAACTGGTTCCTCAAAAAAAAACTTTAAAATGACTGTTTTTTTTATTATTATTTTGAAGCGACATATAAGTTTTCTTTTAAGAAACAATGAAAAAAAAAAAACAAAAACTTTCCAGGGCGAAACCAATTTGGACAAGCACATAGATTTGTGACATTTGTATATATTACTATAACTGCGAATGGACAAGTACTATATTTCATCATTTATAGAAGATTCAAAAACATCACCAATCTTGGCTGCAATATTGCTGCTTCATTCTTGGCCGTTGATGTTTATTTTATTTTATTCTATTTTTTAAGATAAAAGTCTTTGATGCTTTTTTATCTTTCTTATTTTCCCACATTATTATGTTTTTTTTTCTTATTATACTTAAAATATTGGACAAATGCATTGAACCACATGCTCTATATTTTCATGCATACATGGCTTCAATCGATTAAAAAGAAGGCATGCGTATTATAGGGGCTCTAATAAAAACATTTTGGGTCAAAAAGTTCTTCAATCTGAAAGATGCTCACGTGTGGACTTTAGGCTTTCTAAAGATGTTCTATGGAGAGATTAATTTATGTGCGCACGAGGGCTAATTACCTACTTTTCTGTGGGATAAAGCTCATACATAGTTCGTCCATTGGAATTGTGTACGTTTGATTTGCAGCCAATGTGGCTTGCTACTTATGATTTACTTGTACCACTCAACTCTTAGTGAGTGGGTCAAGTCGTCAACTTTCTTAATGCCCTTTTGCTAATTGATGACGAATTTGAGAAAAGCCCATTTATTCTTTTTTTTTAGTTTTGGTGGTCTAAGTTAATCTTGACTTAGAAAAATTATAAACAAAGTGCTTAGGCAAAAAAGCACACTTATTTTGTGTTCTCACAACTTTTTTGGAATTGTTTACAAATGTTTAGGTATAAAATTTCTAAAATGAACTTGCACCAATTGCCATTTTCCAAAAATAGGATATAATGCTGCAATTTGCATCCAAAAAGATAAAACTACACCCTAAAAATGTTTGAACTTGTTGAACACGAGGGGAATGAACCCAAATTTCATATGCCTTGTATTATTATGAAAATGGAGTATTTAGTACGTGACATTGAAAGTACCAACATTTATCAAAACCCAATAATGTCGTGTGGGGAAAGGGATTGAAACTTTGTGAATGATATGTACAGGTTCATGCACATTTCGGAAAGTGTTAAAATGGGAGTTGGCCATCCCGTTAGAATAATCTATTCCTTTTTTTTTTTCTCACATAATAAAAATTTTACTTATTTTCTCTTAGTTCTCTCTCTCTCTCTCTCTCTCTCTCTCTCTCTCTCTCTCTCTCTCTCTCCCCCATTTTAAAGGAGAATTTTTTGCAATATAATGAAGGAAAATTGATGTGATCCTATTGTTGGGTAATTTGGATTGGGACATTATCAACAACAATGTTGTGATCCTAGTGTTTGTAATCAAAACTAGCGTGAAATGTGGGCCATGGAGATGGGGAAGTGAGATATTGAGATTTTTGACCTTTTCCTTTCATTCACGTTTGAGATAAGGTATAAGTTGAAAGTTGAAAGCACTTGCGCTGTTTCTTAATTGATAATTAATTATGTTAAGTGACCAAACTTTGTGATTAGTTTATGTATTTAACCAAAACATTACTTGGGGACGATATGTACTTTAAGAAAGGAATGCCTTTTACGGCTAAATTATGTCACTCTTAGATCAAACATTAATAAGATGTTTGATAAATCGATTTGAAAAAAAAAAGTTAAAATATTATAGTATGTGAGAGTTTTATGCTATGAACGAAAAGGATTGTCAAACACAAAGTAAATGGAGTTTCTCTTGATCTCTTTATATTGTCTTTACTGCTAGCTAGGAGCTAAAAGAATTGTAATGAAAGAAAATAAAAGAGCTTGATTTGGGAGTGGGACCGAGAATAGAAGAATGGAAATGTTTTTTCCACTATATTCGTACATAAAATCATAATGATGACAAAGTGCAAGTTGATGATAAAGTATGATACATGGACTTGACTAAATACTTGGAATCAAAGTTTTTATGGCAAAAATTCAGCCAATAAATAAATAAATAAATAAATAAAAGTTTTTATGGCAAAACCCTAAGGAGCAGTTTTGTAAGCTACCTCCCATTATGTCCACATCAACATTAGTGCTTCAGCACTCTTGTTTAAATTATTCATATTCAAAGCAGAAATCATTGAGTAATATTTAGAATCTCCTCCCCTATGTTTTAATTTATTTTAGGACTATAGATACCTTTAATATCATGAGATACCCTATAGAATTAAGTCTATTGCATATTGCTCCCTTTTGGGACTCGGATATAATGCTTAGGTGAAATGTCATGTTTTATAAAGAGGAAATTGTCTTTAGTTCTTGTCTAACCAGCCGTTTGGGAGCTGTGATTTGAATCGACAGTTTCAAGTTTCAACCACTATTTCAATATTATTTTTTTTACATGTTATAACATTTTTAGTTCAAACTCTCAATACCAATTTATTTCTCAAATGTCATATAATAATGTTTCTCAAGCAGTATGTATAATCAAAGGAAAAAAAACAAAAACAAAACATTTGGAAATCCGAATTGTCGTTTGGAACTACTAATTAAGAGCGTAGCTGGTAAAGATCGAGTTTTAAACTCTTGAATAACTTGTATATCATGATGCCATTTAGCATACAATAGAGGGTTATACTTGTAAAAAATTTCATAAGAGTAAATTATACTATTTCATCCTAAACTATTCACTTTTTGTATAATACATCTCAAACTTACAATCTTGGTACAATGCATCTTAAGCTTTGAAATCATTGATAATTGAGGTCTAATAACTATCTTTAATTTTAATTAAATACTATTTTTCATGTGTCTAGCTTCAGTTTTGTTTTTTTTTTTTTCTGATGAGCTCGAGCTTCAATTTTTTTTTCCCAAAAATAATGAGCTTTACCTTTAAGAAAACTCATGTGTAAATCTTGTGATTAAAATTATCCATATTTTTTAATACTTGTTAGCTATTAGACCTCAATCGTTAATGATTTAAAAATTCAAAGTGTATTTGGTTAAAATTTAAAGGTCATAATGCATTATAAAAAAATAATATAGGATGTAACTATACAATTTATTCATTTCATAAAAAGGGAACGATTGTACAATAAAAAATGTACGGATGTTGGCTTATAATATAACATATTAAATGGGATTCAAACTTTTCAAGCTTTAATAAAATATTGATACGTAGTCCTAGCTGTCTACTGTGAGTCAAAAAATATCATCAGAATTCTTCAAAGACAATCATAAAAATGGTCAAGAATATCGCCATAATTCAGAATCACGCAGACACAATCATGTAAGATGGTCAAACGTAGCTAATGAAGTTTCTAGAGACCAAAGATAAAGGAGTTACCAATTTGCAAAAGAAGTGGAACTGTGGAATTCCCCAAAGTTAAAAGTAAAAATTGGAAGGTAAAAAAAAAAAAAATAGAAAACGTGGTTGACGGAGCGGATTGGCCATAATTAAGGCATCCCATATACTTGGCCGCGTGGCTGTAAAAATCAGTTATGAAACCAATATGGTTAATAAACCATATGACTAGAAATGAATTATGTTTGGGTTAGTTCAAATCTTGTATTCTTTAAGCTAAAAAATAAAATAAAAAAGAATTATGTATTGGTTTTATGTTGGAGGTATTATTATGGTTTTTTTAACTTAAAGGTGAAAAATTTAAACTCTACATTTTTGAAGTGGAATCAAGTGTAAAATATTTACTGTTAAACTACATCGTTAATAGATAAGATTAGCAAAACAAAATATAAATATAATGGTCTAAAATAGCTTATACCTGACGTATTCTTCTTCTTCTATTTTATTAAAGTGACTTTCCTTTTATTCAAGTGACCTTCCTTTAGGGGGCTTTTAACAAGAAAAATTTAAACAACATTAACATTTTTTTTTTTGGTTCGAGAAACATCTTTTAACTTCTTACTTGTATATTTTTAGGAAAATTTTATTGTCCTATAAATGAACCAAACTTTTGTAGCTGTTTTAATTTATAACTAAGAGTACTTTTATAGCATATAGTGTATAATTTTTACCGTGGACACTTATAAATAAGGCCATTAAATTTTAATCAAATAAAAAAGTCTTACCCAACTAAGAAGGTAAAACCATGTTCCTCTATACACCACTTCGATAGGATACAGATGGTCCATTTGTCGTTTGACCCAATTCCAAAACATTAAAAAATTACGATTTCTTCTTATTTTTCACATGGAATTTGAGAAATAAAAAAAAAAAATTAGGCTAACATCACTCAAGTGTTCGTAAGGTAATAATATAATATATAATATTATTTTTTGCATGGAATTTGAGAAACAAGAAAAATTGGGCTAACATTCCTTAAATTTTCCTTTAAATAATAATAACAACATCAACTTGGCTGAAACTATTGCATCAGTAGCTTCTGAAAAAAAAAAAAAGGAAAAAAAATCCACACCTTAGATCCATTATCCATTAATAGTGACTTGACGGATATGTGCCATGATTTTTTTATTCTCTACTAAAATAACCCCAAAACAAGGTTAGACAAACTAATCTTGTACAGAATTAAGTTTAGGACTTATTTCATATTCCTGAACTAAAATCAATAAAATGTTCGTATAAAATTTTGATCTTTGAAGTTTAATATAAATGATTGAGCAATGATCCATAGTTGTCGTTATAAATTCACAATAATCTACAAAGAGCTTTCAGTTTTTCATTTGTCTTGAACTTTTTTTTTATGAGAGATTTTTTCTGGAACATCTTAATATATGACATATATTTGTGACGGTGAAAAAAGATATCTGTAAATACTTTAACACACTATTATATTGAACCTCGGATCTTATATCCCTCATCCTAAAACACCTCACTTTTGTTATCATCAAAGTTTACAATTTCATAGGTATGCAATCACTAACGTTCCGCGCTCTCAGAATGATTAGCACATATATTGTATATATCATACTTTATAACTATGCAAATACATATCTAGTTTAATCATAAACTTATATGTCCTATTAATTGTGATTAATAGTTAATTAGCTACAAATTGAAGATTATAGCATATGGTACTGTTTTCGCCGTCAGCAGCAAGTCTCCAATTATCAAAATAAATAAATAAATAAATAAACAATACTAGATATAGTTATGGCCTTATCCAGCTCCATCCCCAATCCTCCTCAACATTTAATCCGCACACCCTCTTCTACAGCTACCCTTCCGCTTTTGTCTTATTCTTCCACCCAAATCTTCTATACATAATATCTTTTACGTAAGCATAGCTACGTGTTAAATTGGCTACATCCTACAAGTTATATATATGCATATATAAAGGGGTCAGTTTCTGGTTGGACCAATTCAATATTTGTACAACTTTTTTTCGAAAATATAACTTTATTTGTGATTCTATAATACCCTACAAATATATTTCGAAAAGTGTAATATTACAAGTCATCTTTCAACAAATGAGAGTTATACAAAACATGAATAAAGTTACATTTTCAACGAATAATGTTACACATACAAGAGTAATCTGGTGTTAAACTTAAGATGTCATATATATATGCTTAAATCTCTTTTAGCCTGCATAGAATCTCTTGGCTCATTAGGGTGATCATGTTCATGTACAGATTCACAGTTTTATCACAAAACTGTTACATCAAAATAATTGTCATGTAACGAAAAATTCAACAAGTCTAATTAATTGAGAGAGAGTAATTGGTCTGTAGAGAGACTTTTGAATGTATAATTGCGACACAATATATATCAATATTTCATTGTTTTTTAGATAATATTCTAGATGGATCAGGTGCATTCTTTTGTGGCCTCCCTCTCCCTAGTACCTACAATTCTAATCGTCCGTTCAATGGAAGGAAGTCAGTTTTATGCGGCCGCGTCGGCAGATAAAACGACTTCTACCGACAATGACGAGACTCACTATTCACTATTCACTCTATGATGCATCTCTCTCTCTCTCTCTACATACATACATACATACAAACATACAAACATACATACATACATACATATGTATATATATGTATATGAACAATGACATATTTTAGGAACCAAGTGGACAATAGGCCTTGTAATAGCACAATAAAATGTACGTCACCATAATGACGTCATCAGTTTGAATTTCTTCTGATGACCTGGCCGCCTTGCCCACGAGTGCCCTTTTGACTCAAGTGCCGACGTCTTAGTTTGGTCCCATTAAATATATATATTTAATATATATTCATGTAATCCTTCTTTCTTTTCATCTCACTCACTATTCCTTTTTAGTTAATTCATAAAAGGTTTCTATTATTTCTTCTAATTACTTCACCGCCACCACCCAATGTCTATATATATGTAGCCTTTCGTACTTATTTTTCTTTCAAACGACCAAAAAAGACCAAGTCCTACTCAACCAAAAAAGCATACACAGCACATATATATCTAGTTTAGAACATCAATATTCAACAACATAAAAACACACATTATTGTTATTAACAAGATGGATTATCTTCAATATCACTCTTCTTTGTTTCCATCATTTGATCCAAATTGTTATTATTACAACTCCGATCAATCGTCTAACTCCTTCAACTCATCACCACTCGACCAATCTCTCTCGTGGAGCAACAACGACAACATCGTCTACGACATGACGACGAATAACCAATTATCATCAATTCTGCAATATCCTCAGCAGCCCCTTCCTTTCAACGTGAACGACACCGAAGAAATGCTTCTCTACGGAGTCCTGGCGGAGGCGGGTACTAACGGAGACCGATCATCACCGGAGTCGAACATATCGAGTTCGAATTCGAATAAACTAGTGGTTGACCAAGAGGAGGTGAACTCGAAAGCGGCGGCCGAGATGGAGGAGGAGGTGAAGGAGGAGGAGGAAGAGGGCAAGGAAGAAAGCGAGGAGATTTCCTATAGAGGAGTGAGGAAGAGGCCGTGGGGGAAGTTCGCGGCGGAGATCAGGGACTCGACGAGGAACGGGGTGAGGGTGTGGCTGGGGACGTTCGACACGGCCGAGGCGGCGGCGCTGGCATACGACCAAGCCGCATTCGCAGTGCGGGGCCCGCTCGCTGTGCTCAATTTCCCGGCGGAGAAGGTCTGCCAATCGCTGAGGGAGATGAAGTACACCTTACACGAGGGATGCTCCCCTGTCTTGGCTCTCAAGAAACGACACTCGCTCAAGAGGAAATCCGCTAATTCCAAGAAGAAGAAGGATCAACAAGTCAAGATGATGATCAACAACAACGAAAACAATTATAATAGTAATGATAATAAGATTAATTATGTTAATTGTATTAACACTAATCATGTTGTTAGTGGCAATAAGATGGTGGTGGTGTTGGAGGATTTAGGAGCAGATTACTTGGAAGAGCTTCTCAGTGTATCCGAAAGCAATTCTAGTGGTGCTCCTTGGTAAAAACTACTAAAAAAAAGAAAAAGAAAAGTAAAGAAAGATACTGTTAAACGTATGTGAGATCGTCCACAGGTGATCATTTTAATTATTAGTTTTTTCTTCTTTGGATATGATGAGATCCTCTATACTGTACGTGAAGACCACTATTATATGCCTTCTTCTTTGGACAATCACTTTTTCTAAATTTATTTTGATAATATTGAATCAATCGAACAACTTTTTTTTTTTTAAATTTCTTGTTTAACATCATGTGGGGCTCTCATGTTATTGTATTTCTTTTTTTTTTTTTTTTTGTGTGTGTGTCCAAGTAATAATCAATTCAAAATATCATATAATAATATAATAAAATAATTCAAGAGAAGATAAGAGAGCAGCTAGCTGGTCGACCCTGTTGACTATGGCCGTTGGGACATTACTGCCTCCTTTCGAAATTTCCATATATAGATATATATACACACACATATACATGTTTAATATGTTCTCATTGGTACACATTCATGATGTGCGGGGGCAAGTATAATTGAATAGGGCACATACTATTTAAAAATTGTATTTTTTTTCTTATAATTTTTTCAAAAAATTAGAATTGGCTTTGTTTTATAAGAAAAACAATAATTGTATCAATAGTTGAAACATGTTGTTGTGCCTCTTCTTTATAAGAAAAATTAAATATGTCACCACCAAATTATAAAAATATATAAACACATATCCGTTTAATAAAATATTATATTTGCTTTATTCATAGTGCCCTCACCGAAAAAAAAAAGTATGGCTCCACCCTTGCATGTATAACCGATTCTTGTTTGCTACTTTTTTCCCCTGAAATTAGCACAACTAATTCAACTACTCTAGAGATGCAAGAACTAGCTAGCCCAAACAAGAATTACCTTGGCCCAACCCACACCACAGGTAAATTTTATGTGGGCTAGGTTGGGCCGTGCTGTGAGCTAGACTAGGCTGTGTCGTGAACCTTAAATGGGCTGACTTATTAAAGCCTATCTACGAGTTAAATGGGTAGGCCCATCTTGGTCCATCGTGGGTTTAGATGGGCCAACTCATCTAAACAAACAAGTTTTAATTTTTTAATTTTTAATTTTTAAACAAGTTAATAAATATAAAAGTTTGAATAGTTAATAGAAATATATATAAGATGCTTACAAAATTGCTAAAAAAAGACATAAAAAATCTTGCCATGATGTGATGTTTCTTAAAGAAAGATTGTTTGGTTTTAAGATGAGCACTGAAAAAAACCTAGATTAGAATCTTGATGAATTCTTGAGGATAAATATTGAATTAGCCAACTCGGGGGAAAATGAGGCACTAAGTGATGAAAATCAGGCTAGTATCCTCCTGAATTCTTTGCCTAAATCATACAAGGAAGTTAAAAATGCCATCAAGTATGGTAGGACATTCATTGTATTGGCCTAGTCCAGCCCACCAATATTTATGGGCTAGGCCATTCATTGTATTAGTATGGGCCTGGACCTGCCCGCAGACCCCTTCCATTGTTGTATCTCTAGATTGCTCTCCGTGGACGCTTTTATTAATTGGCGACAATTGACAAAAGAAGTGATAGATGAGATGATGATGATGATGATAAACATTTAGAGCTTTTTTTAAGAGGAATTAACATTTAGAACTTGATATATAATTAATAAAGATTGGAAGTGATTATAAGAGGACCCATATCGTTTATTTTAGTTGCGAAGATAACATAAACTAATGTCGGAGACTGGGATCCTGTATATGCTAGTTACATTAACTTTTTTTAATAAAAATAAAAATTTTATCATACTTATTTTTCTTCCATAATTCTATTTTTTCATGCTTAATCTTGTTGTTCAAATCATATTTTTGTATACTTGGATCATATTCCACTTGAGGATTTTTTTCCCTATTGTTTAATGACACCTTCACAAAACTTGGAAATGTTTCTTCTTCTTCTTCTTCTTCTTTATTTATTTATTTTTTTTAATTTTTTAGTTTAAGTCTAGCTAGGGAAACGATGAACCAGTAGTTTGAAGTCCAGACAATGGTACTAGTCCTAAATTTGGAACTTTCAAGTCATCCTAAATTGACCAACCTCAGAGGACTCATTTTTTTTAAATTATTTTTTATCTTTAAAGTGTAATATATAAAGACGAGCAGACAGATGGTGATAGAA